>JABFQM010002609.1:0-14498 GCA_022816865.1 Zelostemma sp. ZL-2020 | reverse complement strand
GGAGTAAGCTCATCCCACGACGTTGAAAAAAGTTATCTCCCTACTAACAACGTCTTATAAAAGATTTTCACGGAAGGTATAAGCATTCAAAGTTGCTCTCGATTTTTAATTACCCAGAATTACATGTTGCATCGCTGGATGAATATTCGAAGTTTTTAAGCTAATGAGATGGATTTTTTTATACTTTCACAGCGTGCAATAGTGATTTTTTATAAAGTATGTAAAAAATGTAAATAGCTGGTACTTGCTTCACCATGCAATCAGGAAGAGAGCTTCGAGATCGAATCTCTTTGCATAAGCCGAGTTTTTTTATGATGAAGATGATTAGTGGATCTTTTTTTTTAGCTGGACGTACTCTTTTGTCGCAATTTTTCAATTTTCCTTTACCGTTATATAATTCATGAAAAATAATTGATACAATTTGGAGGATGACAAAAGAGAGCGTTTAGATGAAATGTCGTTTGAATCAGACTCATTACTCGATGATTCTCCGACTCGCGAACTTTCAACTGAATAAAGATAATGACATTTTTATCTTTTGCCTGTTTTATTTTCATTCCCGTGAATAAAAGTTCCTCTCATATGATTTGAATAATAGCGTGCCATTTAATGCGGAGAATTTCCTTCGCGACAAGCGATTTCACCGACAAAAGTCGATTTTCGCAAGCTATCGTAAACGAGTGGATGGGAAGACAGACGATAGTAATTAACCTCGCTCCGTCGAGCGTCAAGTTAGAGTAGTTTCGATCGTTCTATAAAGTAGTCGTTTATATAGTTGTGACACATATGGCATTGCTTTGTTATTGTGATCATGCGCTCTCTTCGTTCGAATTTTAATAGATTCATTTCACTTATCACTCGAGTAACAAGTGAAACAAGATTACATTCGTATCGTATCGTATAAAATAAATGCGACGTTCTCAATTAATTGGCATGCAATTTTTCCCCGAGAGAATTGAATTCCCGAAGAAACGAATTCAACAGGAAACGCGAGAGGAAATAATTTTTAAGTATAATCTCTGGTGGGAAAAGTTCACTTTTCACCGCGGGAAAAACTTCATGAAATTATTATCTTAGTTTTAAATTCGCGATTTTCATGTGAATCCACCCGAGGAAAATATATCAGGGATGCACAGCGGCGAATCGCTGGAAAGCACTGCGCATCAAAAAATTGTGATTTTAAGTGGAAAGATACACAGGATGTGGTCATTATAAGTTTGCGAGGAGCATTTTCGCGTAAGTTACGATTGACTGGTGCCAAATTTAACTTGGAGTCGTTACCAGTTCGCAAATGTTCGAATCGTGCTTTACGTTGAACTTGGAACTTTGCTTCGAAGCCGAATCGAGATTTGCTCAAGTTAAACTCGGGGATGAAATTCTTGCGACTATTATAAATTTTTTATTTATTTAACTTGGAAGGGAATTTCGGTGAGAGACAAAAAAGGTGCAAACGGTGGTCCATTCACGAAGATTTGAATTATGTAGCGCGTGCACTTAATGGAAACCTTCCAAATTCGAGCGACATAAAGTTTTCTTTTTTCGGAGAGGTTTTTTTCAGAATGTGACATGAAATATGGATCCAGTGTGCAAACTGTAACCGTAAATGTAACGCTGAATTCACGGTTCGAAAATGGGACGTGTATTTCAAACAGTCGCGATTTTGAAATGAAATTTCGCTTTTTCCTCAGTCATTTTATTACGTTTTTATGCCCGCGAGGATAAGTTATTGAATTTTTCATCGCGTAATAATTTTTTTTTAATTTATCGTGAAAAATATAGCCGATATTGAATATTATTGAAAAATGTTATGCATAAAGTGAGCCGCCGTGCCGGGGCTTACGATACATTTTCCGCGTTAATTAATTTCAAGTAAACGGCAATGTTTTATGCGGAATGCAAACTGGGCTTTACTGTAATACGTTGAAAAATTGCTTGAAATGCAAATGGCTATAGGCCGGAATTAAAAAAGGCATTTGGCAGGCAACGAACATGTACGAGAATTTAATTGTTCGCCTATGCAGGAAAGCTCGTTTATCGATTCCTCGAGAGAAGCCCCGACATCGACGGGAACCGCATGCGGTATATGATTTTCTTCCTAAGCAAAGTGTTACTGCAAACAGATGTTACTGCAGCAATTCCCCTTGCAAGTTCCATAACGCGAAATAACTTTTTCCCGCTACAAAAATATAAATGCAGAGCGTTGTTTCACTGCGAAATTATATTTGCTGAGCGAGTAAATTGAAGCAGATTTCGCAATGGAAAGTGTTCGTTATGGCGCAAGATAAAAAACGCGGACAACATTTTGTGAAAAGTGTAAAGAATCCTGGTGAAATAGAAAGCAGGCTCTCAGCTTGAATAAACGATCCAATAAGGACGACGGTCTATGACCTCGGTTCTTGACTTTAGACTTGCGAGGATGTCCCTGACACGCCTATCGATTCTTAGCGTTACTCCGTCTGTCTGTCCTCGATTTATGCTCGAAGTTGACATGCATGAGATGCTGGAAATCTGTGAAAGTTGAGAGAAATTTAGGACGAATTCATGAAACTGAGGATTGCAATTTTGAGGCATTTTGGGTACGAGTTTAACGTATTCTCTCTTTTCGGCATATTGAAATGAAATTAACTTTGTTTCAATGCAAGCTTGGAATTAGTGACGTATTGGTTTTCGTGAGAAAGACTAAGAATCAGAAAATTTGTGATTCTATGAATAGTTTGGGAATAGCTTGTTCCACATTCATGAAGATCTCTTTGGGGAACCATTCGAGGGTTTATGAGAATTCGAAAGAACTTTGTAGGTTTTAATTACTTTTTACACGGCTTATCTCATGCAATACTTTAATTTGATTGTTCCCATAAGTGCAGTCTAGAAAATCTGAAATCGGCCAAAATAATCGGTCCAGAATGACCCGATTTTAATTTGCTTTTGATGAATTTTAATAATTTTGGAGGCAATCCAAGTCTGTTGATAAAATATCACTCTGAACAGCTTCTTACATTTCATCAGGCTTTATGATTTTCCATTTCTACTTTCAATCAGCAGTTCGATTAAAAATTTGATTGAATATGGTTCTAATCGGAAGATTTTAATGATAAGAGAAAAGAGCGACTGTTTTCAATTACAGGAATAGGAACTGGATCATCCTTTCTAAAAATACTTTCAAATTGGTTATCACATTTTTATAAGCTCCGAGGAAGTTCCAATTTTATCGAAGTCTGATGGAAGTGAAAGATTCCAATTAATCGAAATCGTAGAAAAAATTTTAACGTACGCGCAAACTGCAACTTTTTCACGTAGACATCTGGATCATGTCCAAATCAGCGATGAGTAAAGTCTGCAATAACATGTATATCTTTGATCAAGAAAGTAACAACAGGAAAGACCGCTGCGATTTTTTCTTTTTCCCATCCCGACTGACCTGGATTTATCGATTTACATCGTAACGCGTGGTACTTTTGGCAGAAGACGAGAGGTTCCGCTTGGCTCCTAAACCAAAAACTCCTCGTATGGAAACCTCCGCTTTCTTTCTCAATGTTATTGCGAATTCTAAAAATCGAGCAAACCGATACCGCCCTAGAATTGAAACAAAAGTTCGTTCTCCAGATTTTATGATGACGTTTTCGTGATTCGACAAAATATCCCCTTTTTCTTGTTCGTATTGATTATTTTTATCAAACCAAGAATATCGCTTTCATGCATTTCCGTTTTCATCGAATGTTTGCTTTTGGAATATACTTCGCGATAATCCAACCACATTTCGGTTTAACATACGCAATGTTTTATGCACGAAAAGAACGAAGCGCATGAAATTCCTTGCCGGTTGTATTTTCACGCGTCATACCTATATCTTGGTCATTGCTCGAGGCACGCACATTGTTTTCGTGATATCCGCGTTTGGGTGCACACAGTACGAGGAACAATGGCGCCGAATCCAAACAGAGACCTTTAACCGTGCTCGACATTCTCCAGATCGAAATATCCGACCTTCTCTATTTCGCTGCAAAACATCTGTTCCTGTCGATGCTCCGATTCACCGCGATTATTTTCCTCTTTCAGTGCGAAGATTTCCGCAGATTTCCGCGGATTCTAAGCTTCTTTGCAATTTGGAGTTCTCTATTTTCATTTTGTTTCCGGCGCTCTTCTTTTTCTTTTCTTTTTTCTCTTCCTCCTCTTTTTTTAAAGATTTCCGAGTCTTTCTTTGTGCTTTCTTCAATCGCCCATGACTTCTTAGCATAACTTCCTTTCTGTTCTTCATTATTATGCTGAATACGTTTTCCTTTCTTTGATATAAATTCGTAGAAAGTATATTGAGTAGATAAGGAATCCATTAGATCAAAGAGATCACGATATGAAGATGAAAAAATATTGTTTTCTCGAGCTGGCTTGTGCATATAATGTGTTTTTCTCTGTAAGATACGAAGGGCTGAAAACCAATTTCCTTGGATTATATCAGGTCATAATTTTTGTAAAACTGTTAGCGAATCTTACGTTACTTCTCAAAAACTAGTGAAACGGAGAAAACAGAGCTTACGAACGGAAACTTTACGAGTGAGAGGGAAAAGATATTAAATTTTTGCTTCGAGCGCGGTTTCAATATCCAGATATTTCTGCTCTTTAACAGTTTTTCACGGTTTTTGGTTCCTTTTCATCTCATTTTTCTCCGCTGGAAGAGAGTAGCAAATTTGGGCTTTTTAATTTTTTCCTTTTAATGTTTTTTTTATAATATGGCTACTCAGCGTTTTCAGATACCGAATATTTCATGCCCTATCAAATTATATATCAGACGGTTTCCGAGGTAATACATGTTGGCTGTTGAACGTTTTAAGATTGCGAAGATGGATCTTTTTTTTCGATAAAAATGTCTTTTCCATTTAAATTGGTCACTTGAAAGTCGAGCAATCTAAGCTTTTAGATAGGCAATCTATCTCAGTTGTCTTCGTCTTTGATTTTTATTGTAGACAGATGGCTTCTATAGCCAACGCTATAATTTTTTGATATCCTATTCAGCTCTTCTGAAACTATTGAGTTCTGTCGTCTATAGCTGTTCTTCGATAGGTGATCCATTGATTTTTTCGTCGAATAACGTCACATCTTACGTAGTTTTTTAGATTCCTATTCGAAGCATATTTTTGATCGGACAAGAAAGCTTTGCGCAGAAAAAGTGATTTATCGTGAAATATTCGGAGGTTTATATAATCTCAAAAAGAAGTTTTGGTATGTTGAATTTGAAAAAAAACATAGTTTTTAATTCAGAAATGTTCAAGAACGCTGCCGTTCTCTTTATTTTATAATTAAACATGAAAATCACATTTTTATTTACGATATGAAAATGTTTTTTGAGTCTTTATGTTAATTTCCAGTTTTCTCTTGGAGCAATGCAAGTTTCGTTGAATAAACAATTCCTTTCCATAATGTAAATAGTTGATACAACAAATTTTTTTGTCCCATAAGAAAAATGATGAATAGAAAAATGTTGCAATTTAATATCATTAACCATAAAGCATAAAAATTGCATGTTTTTACGAGAGTAAAAATATGGACTCTTCTCTTGCTGCACCTTGTATATGCAGACGTGTGCCAGAGCATAAAAAGTGACAAAGAATGTCGCGAAAAACAAGACGAGAATTTTGTAGAGTCCAAGAGGGCAATAAAGAATGAAAGATCGAGGAAAACACCGGAAGATAAGTTTAAGCGAGGAAAAAAGATATAAATCCGGCGTAAAAGTTCGTGAATTTTTCGACATCACAAAATATGTTAATCATGTCTGAAAAATTGTATACGATCGGAGCGAAAGTTCTCTCGTTTGAAGTGCAATGAACAAAGCGCGCTGTGTGCTTTTTGTGTTTTTAGTCCAGTGCCCGAATTAAGAAACGCGTTTTAATAGTCGTCACTGTTTGCGACGTCCTCCAACGTTTTGTCAATTTAACGTCCGGTTTGGACGACTTAGCCCCGCGGCAGTTTGTGAGTGGCCTGGTAAAGGAACATCTTCTTGCTCGCGCACTCGTGGTTGTTAACGAGTCTAGAAAAAGGGTCATTGCTTCTGAACACGTACTTCGCAGTTTTTAGAACACTCCTTCATGGTAAACCTCTGGGCTCCGCAGTTCCCTACTTGCCAAATAACGTAAAATATATATGAAACGTGACGAGAATTCAACACATCATCCGGCCTCGAATTTATGCGAATCTTCCGTATTTAATCAAGCATTTCTTCACGAAGGATT
The DNA here is from genome assembly GCA_022816865.1 of Zelostemma sp. ZL-2020. Taxonomy (NCBI): domain Eukaryota; kingdom Metazoa; phylum Arthropoda; class Insecta; order Hymenoptera; family Platygastridae; genus Zelostemma; species Zelostemma sp. ZL-2020. Next base: position 8,277 of record JABFQM010002609.1, on the reverse strand, counting down.
CTTCATTACCATCGATACTTCTTTTCCAGAAGTTCTCATTAATCTGAAGCGTCTTGTTATTACAAAGTGATTGAACTAATTTGCATAGTTATTCTGAAGTTCCAAATGGATGATAATTAAAATTGTACTAGCGTATGCCGTTGTTCTTTTTGTGGGATTGGTTAATTCTCTGACGCGAGGGTTTCTCGTGCACGTTGAGTTCGATTTGTAACTTGCAATAGCTCGGTGGGTCCAATAATCAAATTGCAACTTTAGCTATCGCGCAGTATCAGAATGTCGAACACGATATCTTTGTTTCTGAGACTGTAATTTGATTAACTACCAAAACTAATTGGATCTACATTGTGTTCAATCCGAAGTTACTATTATCAGCACGTCCTGCGTGCTCCATTATGGCGCTTTTGCTTTCTATCTTCCTAAAATGTGGCGCTTCTTTAGTGCAAAACATTTTCAAAAGAAAAGCGTTCTTTTATGATGACAAACACTTGTTTATCAGCATTGCTATTCTTCGCGAATAATTATTTTGTAAAATGGGTCACAATTGATAAATTGAATGTTGGCTCAAGTGTTAATGATTAATTAATCAAGGCGATACATTAATTGCAATTTTAATTCTCGCTGAATAATTCATTTAAATCTTCTCTTTTATGCATAACGTAAAGTTCTGAAAGTTTAAGAAGCAAAATAGAACAGCGGAATAAAATTCGCAGTGTAATTGCGTAGAAGTCGATGGAACATTATTGATTTTCTTGAATCAATTGCGTCGATAAAACAAAAACGCTTTTCCAGTTGCTTTAGTCCTTTAATCAGTAATTGTTCTCACTGACTTTAAAAGTTTGTGCCTTTTATTTGTTCTCAAGAATTTGATACTCTGTTCAATTACAATTTGCATGTTTAACATGCACCAAGCGTCGTTGAAGTCTACTCCGAAATGATTAAATGATCTCAGTATGGGCGCTTCTGATTGGGCGCTCCGCCTTCATTCTTCTTTGGACACGTTACAAACATTTCAGTCACGCAGTTGGGCAGATTTTCAAGTTCTGATAGTAATTTTATGTGGTCGCTAAAGTGAGAGACTTTCCTATAAAATCCCAGAGTTTGCTGATAAGATAAGAAGTCCTGATAAAGCGTAGAAACGAATGAAATTGCAAATTAGTTTTAGACCGAGTCTGAGTTTGAAATCCGTGCTGATTTCAATTTTGTAATGAATAACGACTGAAAACGTTGAGTCTTTTGCAACGTATACTTATTCACCACGAGAATCAAAATCGATAAATTTGAAGTCAGTCAATCCATCATGATTGGAAATGTAGGTCAAAAAACACGAACAATACCGCGCTATTGACAAATTATTTTCTATCGAATGGTTTTCAAATTACCAAAATGAAGTGGCTCTTATCGACGAGAACTCGAGTTTCATTTCGAAGTAAACGTCTGGGCACGTGAATTTATTTACTTTGTACATAAATAGTCGACGCTTAATGCAAACGTTCTGAAAATATTCATATTAAAGTAATGCGAAGCGGTGAAAATATGACTCATTTTGGAATATAATTTTCGTGCTTCAAATTGAAACCGAGAAAAGAATAGTCGGATAAATTGAATTACAAGTTTTAATAGAAGCCGGGCTTGTTTTCTTCGAGAAAATCCCGTGTTCCGTTGCGATCGGACGTCACGTGAAATTCATCAAAGTTAATATCGCGCCGTTTCTGTAAACTTCAATCATTGCTGGAATTGTGAAATTAGAATATTCAGGCTTGTAATCCGATGTCGCGAACATGCTTTTTATTTTACGTAAAAATGCGTCATCTTTTACGGAAAAGAAATATTTCCGATGAAATTCAACGATAAAAAAACCAGTTATTTTCTACAGAGAGAGCATTTCATTGAAAAAAACGCGCGGAGCTGATAACATTATCAATTTCGGAATAAAAAATTCCCGTTCGACCGTGGGTATTGGAGTATAATATGCCTGACACGTTTCGGAAGTGGAGGCGGTGCCGTGGAGTGACTGTATTGGTAAATAAACCGTGTCCATCGGGGATCATGGTTAATCGTCTCGGCTGCTGCGGTGATTTAGCTTTGGCTCTAGTTTGGCACGGTAATTTTGTGCCCATACTCTGCGCTATTCTTGAAGACCGAAGCAATTAAAAGTCCATGTGACCAGGAACTCCCAGCTGACGAGTTTCGAGTTCCTTTATTGCACGCATGCCGAGGAACCGTTAAGTGTGTGCATACGAAATGCGATAAGCGGCCTAATTCCCAAGTTCTTAGAAGCGGAAATGCGGAATAATAATGCGCTCCGAGCTCAGGAATATTTTGACACTCGATAGCGGTGCTAGAATCTTCTTCACAACTTGGGTAATATCTGCGCTTAACGCTCGAGCGAGACGGGCAGTTGAATTATCCCGGATGCCGGAAATGCTCGTTTAAATGCGAACTTGGCGCTCGACAACCAAGAATTCACAAATGAAAATGACAAATCAAATTTCGCTAACGAATTCTTGTTTAGGACGGATGTAAATGCCATTTTACTGCATCAACTCGTTGGCTTGTTTTCCTTGAATTACGGGGAAGAATTTTGATGTGAAATTTTATTATTCCGTCATGTTTTCAGTCACTTTTCGTATAATGTAAGAATAATATTGAAAGTAGAGTGTTATCGACGTTTTTTTCCAACTCGAAAATGTTTTCCAAGCCACTTACACTGGATTTGACGGCTATTGGATATTACTTTTTACGCTCTTTTTAATTAATCGCGTGGGTAAATGCTTTCACGACCATGCAGAGTTAATTTAAAAATTGTTTATTGTCACAATATGTTATTATGATGGCGAGCTAATTAAAAAAGGGAAATGAACAATTTATAGCCCGAAGCTTTCAACTACAATGTTTATTCATTGAAATGAAATTAATTGAAATAATTAATGAATCAAAACAGCTCCGATATCATGTAATTCCGGAGCTGAAACAGAAAACTTTCTGTACAAACAATGTTTCATTTAATAATAATTGAAAATAATTTAAGCCGACGGTATCTTCAGAAACGGAATTGCACCAATTATTCTTTTGATTAAAATAATCAAGCAAGACGCTGATACAATCGAGAAAAAAAAGGGTAATCGACGAAACGTCAATTGTTGAAGAGCAGTGATTCTTCTTTTCACTAGTACGTAGTTAAAGGTCCATATATCTTTTTAAGTGCGCCCGTAAACGAAACGTACCCAAGTCGATTTCAATTCCGTGCGCGGATATTTACGGGTTTCCCGTCGAATAACAACAGTTCGATCGGTTAAGGGCGCGAGGACGGACGATAGGTAGAGAGGTCTCTTCCGGTTCGGACGTATAGGAAATAAGTCACGATACGTTCCGTTTCGATTCGGCTCCGCACCGCTTGAGCGCACCGAGCTCTCCCTACAGTTTCCGCTATGGAAGGACATACTTTAATACCCTCATTCTTCCACTGAAAGCTACGGATTAATTAATAATTACGTTGAGAAATGAGTGTCGTTATATTGCCACCGCAGGAGAGTTAATACCGCGGACTTGGGCTTTCTGGCATTACTTTATACAACGTTATACATTACGCAATCAAAGTTATTTATTGGAGATTTGTTTCCGAAGATGTTTACTCTTTATGTGTCTCCTTTTCCGGTCTTAAATGAAGACTTTGGGTACATTTAAATGGGCCAATTTTTATTTTAAAATAAAGAATTGACGATAATTATATATTCTATTTGTTTTTGTGGACTTATCAGGTATTTAACTGATAACGTTGACAATTATTGAGAAATGAAGACTTTTTATCCCAGATGCTCGTTTATCATGATCCTTTGGTTCGAGTAAAATTACTCCTGACGCAGTCTTGCTATTTTCGAGGCGTCCGGTGAACAGTTGTACTTCATTAACGCGCCGTGCTAAGGTTCGAATATTAAAAGCATCAGACTTGGTCTGGAAATGATGAGAAATGCGAGTAAAAAGTGCGGATGACAGTCGGAGTACCGGCGTATCCGAACGAAATCCACAGCATTTCCTCGCGTTTAGGGAAAACAAATTTTTCACGCCGAGAGCTTACCAAGTACGATAACTTAGACCCCGAGTTTCGTCATCAGAGCGAGAGCGGAACGTTTCTAAATCAATCACGCTCTCCGTATCTTGCCAACTTGGCGCCATATGCACCACTTGTAACAAAACTTGTTATTAATGTAATCTTTTTCCCTGGAAGAAGTAGACATCAAAGTTTCCCCGGTAAATGATGCCGAAAGATTTTACCTATTAGTTACACGACTTTTCGGCCATTCGCGGACTGCGCGTTCTCCGAACTTCGGCGAAACTTTTACTTCAACCAGTCGCATTTCCAGTCTCGTCTGAAACTTTTGGGGCTTTTTAACCAGAGGCAAAGAGAAACGTCGCGTGCAAGTTTTGTATGGAATTGCCCGAAAGTCAGGATGCGAGTTGCAGTCACAGATCGTCGGTACTTCGATATCACTGAAAACGATAATTGGTTAGGGCTGGTAAGTGGCGGTTATCACGAGAAGAAGCTGCTAAACGACCTGCTGGAGACGTACAACGTGCTGGAGCGGCCAGTGGGCAATGAATCCGAGCCCTTGCAGTTGCAGTTCGGCCTTACGCTTATGCAAATTATTGACGTTGTAAGTCTGTCAATATAACGAAGATTTCTTTACGACTTATTCTATTACCTATACTTTTCCTCCGCACATGACAATTTACAGTCTGTATCATAGTGATTCACACGTTTATTATCTCACGTACACTCAAACGAGCACACGAACAACTGTATTTAATGGCAATGTACGTGCATGGGTCTGTCGAATTTATCACACTTTACATCGATGTGTTTGACAGTTTTCAGTTCCTTTTTTCTTTCCATCGACATCGTGTATTTTCCTAATTGTCAGCATTTGTTTATTTGATTCCGATTCCGGATCTTTACATGTTCTCGTTGTTTTATCGAATTACGTAATTCGAGAAAGTGCAATGCAGCGCATTAAGAATGCATGGAAGAAGTGTCTCGTTTTTGTAACCCTGGAAGGGCGATGAAATCCAGGGATGTGAATTATCGGAGACGAATATTTCACAGTTAATCATATGTGCGGAGATAATTTTACGGATGTGTTGAAGGAAGCGAAAAAGTAGAGCATGCTTTTCTCAGATATTCGCTTGAAAAGCCCGGGTGATTTGGTGCAGAATGACCTGTATCGATTCGTTAAGGTCTTCAAAAGAATCTGACAAAGACGTTTTTTCACGTAACAACATTCGCGATCGGATAATATCGGAATTGTAATGAGAAATATTTTATCTCCGAGAACGAATTTCGCTTCGCTACGAAAGGTTCTGGAGTGTCCTCGTGGATTTGCAAATTATCCATTATGATCCATTGTAATATCTCGTTACGATTGTGAACTTTGGAATTTTCTTTTAACAGTACGAAGCACTAGAAACGTTCTTTTGATTTGATTAAAAGTGGATAAGAATAGACAATTTTTTATTCAATAAATTCATTTAGAAAAAAAATGAACATTGCAGATAAATATCGACAACAAACCAGGGTTTTTAACTGCAAAAAGAGTCAAGTTCAAGATCCAATTTCAGATGAAAAAACTTGAAAAAATTGCATCCTTGAAAGTCATGTTGAAAGGAGAACGAATCAATGATAAAGTACCTGGTTTTCCAATGTACATTTTTAATTCATCGAGTTTTTTCTTCGAAGTTTCTTCGACACTTATCGATTTTTAAAATTTGTCCAGGGACCAATTTATAGTGAAAAAATTCCCGAGGGTTTTCCAATATCCCGGACTTTTCCACGGCTTTTAAAATATTCACAGGATTTGTGAAACTCTCGAATTCCCTCTCTTTAACAGAATTTAAAGAAGAGTTGCAAACCGTTCGAAAACTCAGAATTCTCGATCAAAAAAGGCTCGAAATCATCACGAAAGAAATGATTTTTAACGTTACAATTTCATTTTTAATTAAAGATCGCGAAGGCGGAAATCGAGATAATTCCTTTTAAAAACTAACGGAACTTATCCAACTTATCAACGAATCGTTTCGCGTTGGCTGATTGAATTTGACGTCGCAGCGCTACCGAGATAGCGTGTTTTCGAGTTCCATGACGAATCGCTTTGCGCCACGGTGTAGAAAAATGAGCGAGCACACTATTCCTGGGTCTGCAGTAAACTCGAACGCTGCGGAAAGCTCAAAAATCACGTCGCGCCGTTGAAACGGCTGCAGTTAACGACTCTTCCCGAGTTACTTATTAGATCCAGTTGTAATAATGACACGTCTTTTATCGTGGAATGAGAAAGTACTTTGACGTGGGCGTTGTTTCGTGACCGCGAGGACCGACGTTTTCATAAATCCCGTAACCGCGGAAAATCTTTATTAAACGTCTCGTACATTTTTATAAGCGGTTTTTCGAAGCACGGGGTTTTTATTCAAAAAGAGACGTGGAGAGGTCAATTTTCAGTTGGCTTTTGTGTCAAGAGGATTTTATTGAAGAGGATTTTAGAGCTGTAAAAGTTTGCAGCATAAATGTAAGTGGAAGGAGAGACGATACGGATGATTTCTTGACGAGCGCGTGCACCTCTTACGTGTGAAGTGGAGAATTCTTTTAAATTCACGGTTCATTGAATTCAGTTTCCATTTGTTGATACGAAACGTCGTCTTACAATTATTTTTTATTAAACTGTAAACAAATATAACGTGAAAGCGCGCGCTCTTTCAACATCCAACATTTGTTCGAACTTTCTTTGCCTTTGTTATTTACATTTTTCACTTTTCGATGCGTACAATGGCAAAAATAAAGACGGAAATTTCTCTGTTCGAGAAAATTCAGGGTTTTGTAGGTTTGGGTAATTTATTAATCGAAAAAATAAAGAAAATGTGCAACGTAATTTGGTTTGCAAACGCGTTATTCATGGTTTGTGGGGATTTGTCTCGCATTCAGATGCTGCTTCGTTGATACGGACGATAAACACCCTTCTGGAGTCGGATGTGTATTCGCGATAATATTCATTGTCCTCTCGACTTCTGGTGTCTCGCGAGGCGTCGCCGTACATCCGCGTATGTACGAGTTTTCAGACCGTTTCCCTTCTCGTTGGCGTGTGAAATGCAATTGAATGACGTATTACTGTATACTCCGCGAGGAAATTTTATCCACCTGTAGCAAAATCAAGTTTTCTAACTTTTAACTTACAATTTACGTTTCAACAATCAAACTGCTTTTTCAGAAATCGAACAATTTTTGGAGTGCGTTATCCTTTATTTGCCGAAAGCATAAAATGGCGAGCAATAAATTCCAAGTTTTCGATTCCTTAAACTCGGAATAACTCGCGGGAGAAATCTGGCATGAGCAGTGAACGAACTTGGAGCTCTCTTATCTCCGCCTTTTTCTCCTCCGTTTTCTCTCGCGATGCTAATTCGCTGACGGGTTAACGCCATTTCTCGGAGATTGTACGTGCACTTTCGATGCAGCACGAAATTACATGGGGTTCGAGATGCGCGTATGCATTGTGGTCGCGTCAAAATGAATTCGAGGAGAGCCGATAACAGACTCGTTCGAACCCGGGAAGTCTCGCCGCGACCCAGCTTCATCTTTGTCGTTGCGGTAGAACCCCGGCTGAAAGTATACCTGCATCAACGACATTGTTCCTCTAATCGTATTTTTCACCCCTAATTTCCATTATCTTGAAAATGGATTACGTCGATTCAACACGCTTCCCGTGACAAACGAGATTTCGTTGCTGTTTCGTAAATTTCAAAGGATCATAAATTGTAAAGGAAAACAAATAATGCAATTAGGGATTTAAACATAGTAGACGATTTTTGTAAAGTATGTAAATTTACGATGAAATTATATAAAGGGTTGAATGTTTAATTTGTGGTTTTTGTCGTATAAAATATTAACGTAATTGAATTCGGATGAAAACCGATTTTAGTTCGATTGAGATTCGTATACATTTTGAATTTGAATAGGGTATTAAAGTAGTTCGCGACTTTTCAATGATTAAAACCATTTGTGTTATTAAATAACTGTGCAAAATTAGAAAAAGATCTGAGGTCTTGATTGCCAGGAATTAATTATGGGCACGCACATTTCGTCGAATTAAATGAAGCCTAATAATTAATATTGCCAGGGTACATTTTTTACTTTTTTACAACAATATTTCGAATAAATAAAATACGTAGAAAAGTATAAGTAAACGCGTCGTCATCTGCGTCTGCTCGAGTGCGTTTGGCTTCTAACGTTGTGTTAGA
>JABFQM010002608.1:0-14504 GCA_022816865.1 Zelostemma sp. ZL-2020 | reverse complement strand
AATGGTTTTCGCACACGAACTGCGTGTTCCATCTCACCCGGACAGTTCTATTTTTCCCGAAATTGACTTTTTTCCTCCGAAAGTGTATGAAGCGACGAAAAAAGAAACTAATCTGAAATGCTTTCCGCGTCTCCAAACTAGGGCATCTAAACAAAAGATCCATATATTTACTTAAAATTTTTATGCAATTTTGCAGCTACGGCAGCCATTTCAAAAAAGGTGTTCCATCTCACCCGGATTTACCCTATTTTGGCGGTGTTAAAGTCATCCTGTAGTAACCATGATTACTTCAATTATTTTTGCAAGCTTCAATTATGATTACTTCAATTATTTTCACATTTTTGTCGCAGAAAAAATTACCTCTTATAGTATTCGAACCCTGGACCCTACGCTAACTAGCTAACTACCCTATGAGACTCGCTGCTAAAGATCAGCCACCTGATCTCACATGTGCTGAACATAAATACCCCGTGAATATTTCGCCTTGCAACTATTTATTTGTTGAATAAAAATATCTCTACGTTTGTACACCAAATTCTATTCATTTTTACAAATAGGAATAGGTCTGTCAGGGTTCTACTGGGAAATGCCTATTTTAGGGCGAATACGTCCAGAGCCACTGCAAATTAGGAACTTGTCAGATCATTTTTCTAGTCGGGTTATTATACATTGTAAATACATTTATTTCGTTTCTCTTTGTTTTTTTTTTTCGTTTTATATCTGGTCGAGATTTTTGTTATGTTAATTTAAGTTAGCGTTGAGGAAAAAACGGATGCCACAAGCTCAGCGACGAAGCCCATGAGAACTTCGCGCCTGGATCGAGACGCCTCTCAGGATGCGAGGTCGCGGTAGCCTCTTCTCCGAGAGGGGAACTGAGCAAGGCTGACGGAATTACCTCGAACAGCGCCAAACGGGCATCGCAATACCCTCTACCACATCGAGTGCCATGGAGCAACTCAAAATCCAAAAAGGAACGAAGGGGGGATCACTACCGCGCGACCCGTCTCGTTATCGAAGAAAATTGTTGGCTGCCGATCGCGCTGAAAGCAAGACGTCTCCGCATCGCATCGCTTCGCTCCTCGTGGCATTTCGTCGGTTTTCTTTTTCTTGTACGAGCTCTTCTAGCCGGATCAGCGGATCGGCGAGTGAGGTAATTCGAACCCTTTTCGTTCTTTATTGAGACCACGCCGTTCTCGGCGAATATGTTCCGTACCTTATCATTTAAAACGCCGAGAGATTCGTTGGTGAGCCAGACCGACTCTTTTTTTTGCGAGTCGTAATTTTCCGGATTCTTTTGTCGCCTTGGGCGCACGATTTTAGTTTTTTTTTGTAATTGTCATATTTTTCTTTCTCTCTTTGTCGCCACGGGCACACGAATTCCAGTTGTTTTTAATTTGCCGAATTACTGATTGTTTTCTTTTGTCGCCTCGGACGCAAGATCTCGTCTCCGCATTCTCGTATATTGTCGTAACGCCTACGAAGAATAAACTATAATTAACCCGTGTATTTTGACCAGTTATTGTCATGAATTCGCCTGAACTTCTATAGTCGGATAAGCGCGTTGCGGTAACCCTCGGCGTTGCCACTTCACGTCTTCGGTCTCTTGGAAGTTATCGAGAATTTGATGAAACGGCGATCCTGACCTTTTCGATTTTTTTTGGTATTTGGAAGGCAATTCACCTTTCAAGGGAGCGAGACGTGGCGAAGAGTTTCGTGGGTAAATTTCCCATGTTACAACCTAAGCCAGAAAGCAAAAAACCACAAGCGAAATAACTAAAAACGGAATCGAAAGATCAAAGGCCGGTCTTTGATATAAAAACTCTCTCCTACTCGATTCTTGAAAACAAAACGCGTCTTGCTTTCAACGTATTTTCCACTACCCAATTTTTACCATATTTGGGCTTGTTTTTCGGGCTATGGCTTTTGTTTTTAGATGGCCTCCGTACTTTCCATTTTGGGCTTGTTTTTCGTTTCTTAAATTGTGACATTGATAAACTAATTAAAATGCTGACGAAATCGTTCGCGGCTCTTGTAGCATGATTAGATTCCCCATCAATAACCGGGTCGGGCAGTGTACTTGAAATCAAATTACACATCTAAACTGTTGTAATCACCAGTAATACCGAAATCATTGGTATAATTAAGATGATGGAATTTAAGAAAATTGAAATCGGTGCAATTTTCAAGATTTCATTTTTGCCATTTTTTCGTTTTTTCGACATTTTCTTTTTGCAACGAAGATTCAAACCCCAAACTTGTAACTTCAGATCTCAATCACATTTTTATACGATTATAACAAATTTTTTCTTCCGCAATGAAGATCCGATCCCGAGACCTATTCTCGCGTCTCGGGTTAGGTATCACTAGTCGTGCGCGCTACCTACTGGACCATGATCTCTGTGCAAGGGAGGAACATATAAATACTGAGTACATATGGCTCGCCATAAACACTCGCGGACTTGGAAACATTTTCGATCGGAATCGTAGTATTTCACGTCGAAAAATACATTTCCCGACAAATACAAATGATTTTTTATGCGCAATGAAAGAAAACCACCATTATAAAAATCCATTATAAAAATCCAGACGTTTTGTTCAAAGACAAAATATTTTTTTATTATATAAAGTTATTAGAGTAACTATACATTTTTTTTTCTAAAAGATGACATATTTTATCACAATAGAAAAGTTTCTCAGTTTATCATTTACGGATTTTGAAGATTTAATAATAAAACTTTTATATCATGTTCATCATGTTCATTATGTACCTAAGCAAAGATTGTATCAGATAAAGGAGCGCCAATCTTCGATTTCTTTCTTTCTTTTCATTTTTCTTTTCATTTTGTATGAATAAACTAATATTCATTGCAAAATTCATAAAATTAATATGTAATATTAACTATGACGATTTATTTGCAAAATTTACACTGTTTTGTACGTAATCATTGACTTCTTGGTTCTTGTTATTTTTTTAATAACTGCACGTGGTTTCTTTCCGTTTCTCTTAATTTTGTTTACTCCTATAGCGTTCTCTTTTTGTTGCTGCAGTTTCTTACTTTGTCTTTTTTCTGCTCTTTTCTTCTTCTGATCTTCAATCGCTTTTTTCTCTTGTTGTTTTTGCTGAAGTTCCTGAATGTAGGTTGGTGATGTTAGCTCCCCTTTTACCCCTTTCACCCTTTTACTTGCAAGCTCTCCGTTTTACCCGACTCGGACTTTTTTCACTCAACAATGAATAATTTAGAAACAGCATACTACACACCGTAATGTGACATAGCATTTGCGTGGTCAGGATTACGGAATAAGGAAATATACTTCCTTTTATTATAACTGCAAAAACCAAGAATTGCCACGGCGATGTTTGAGCCCAAAATGTTAATCTTTTAAGCGCGAAAAACATCAACATGTTCGGAAAAGCGATGGATCACTTAAATGCAAACAATTGTCAATGCGAGTTTGTTGTAACAACGTAAGTGAACAGTGAATACAATATACGGTAGATGGCAGCACGTCTTCCTTCTAAAACAACAACCTCCCCGTTTTACCCGCAGCCCCGTATCACCCTACTTTCCCCTATTTAGTAAATTTTCCACGGGTTCGTACGTAATCGTTACGATCACGGTGGCGAAGAGGGCATGGCCATAAATTTGCCAGGTCGAAACTTAACATGAATTGTTTAAATCAATCATTAATTATTAAAAAGCCAAATTCTTGGCTATCTGGCACGTATTTCTTTATCTAAACGTTCAGTAATAAGTAATTGAAATATGTTGTTAAACTGGCGTACAATTTCGTCAGTATTTTAATTGATAATTAATGTTACAACATTTAATCAAGAAAAAAGAAGCTAAAACAAGAACGAAAAACAAGCCTAAATGCGAAAAATAACCGCCGAAACTATTCCGAAAGTCCGCGCTACCATACTCTAGATTTAAGGTATAACAGAATTCCCATTTGTTACAGACGTATTAAAATAGCGCACTCCGTTTGCGAAGATGACTAACGCGTCAGAGGTAGGACTGTGTCCTCTTGAACATTATCCTGATACGATTGTGGACCCCAGAATAGCAGCCTTGATACGAATAAACGATGAGATCATTCTGCCGTCGATATGTTGTTTGGGCGTCATTGGAAACATTCTGAATCTCGTCGTCCTCACAAGACGAAATATGCAAGGCACGGCTTACATTTACATGAGAGGTAAATTGCCTTTTTCCCTCGAAGACCCAATTATCATGTCGATGTGACCATTGTTTTACATCTAAATATTTCATAACTCGATTATTCGACATTACTTGAAAGATTTCTCTTTTATATCAACTTTACTTTCATCATGGGAAATGAAAAATTAATCAAATTTGTTACGAGTCAAGAGAGAAAAGTGAGAAAAAAGTTAGGAAACACTAAAATATGCTACTCATTCTTTTAATGGAATTATTCCATGTTTGTGTAATGCTGAAGTTTAAAAAACTAAATTACATGATTTTTCGAAGCCTAATGTGAGCTTTTTATTATCTTCAAGAGATGGTTTGAATATTGAAATAGAAGGTTTCCACGTGCATTGACAAACGCTGAAATTGTACGCTTATTTCACAAAAAATAGCGTTACTCAAAACTTCAAAGTTTGACCAATTTTTATTCCAACTGTACTTTGCAGCACCGTTATTTAGAAGAATGTTTCATCGTTCACAAAGAAGAGGCAATATATTTTTACACGATAATTGCCACCGAATAGATGTATAAGTAAACCTAATAATTACTATCATTAAATACCCTGATAACTATGATGGGCGAGTACGTGCAGACATATTGCGACCGTGTGAGAACTCACATGTTTGCAAAACGTTTGCATGAAATTTGTTTTGAACTGAGCCCTCATTTGCCTGCATATTTGCGGCGGTTTAGCATTTTTGAGAAGGCAGAATGTACAAATCATCGACCTCTGTGCATGCATTTTTTATTCATATTTGCATCCAATCGAAATTTTTGTGATTGTTAAAAAAAACATTCCAAATGGAAATTTAGGAAGGTGAGGAAAATAGCATTCACCACGAAAAACGTTTACCCGATCAAAGAAAAAAAAAGCTAAATCTCCCGCATGCGCGTTAATGAGGATAACTTTGCTGGACAATGATTCGCGGTGGGTTACTCAAAACAAATTTAAATAACAAGAAAAAAAATGCAGAAATCGTAAGCCCCGAAATATACAGCCTAGGGGCGATTTATCCCGACATACCACCTCTTTTCCACTCGTTTTCCAAAGCGAAAACACATGTTTTCCACCATCAATGGTTTTACGGGTTAAAAAGTCCAAAAACATTGTTAACCAAGTAGCGACATTTATGCACAAATTACGTCTATAAATATGTAACGAAATTTATTTTTGCCTTTTTTCTCATTTGCTTTGTTCGAAAAATAATCACGTAATTCACCTAAATTTCGGGTATATACACGAAGAGAAATATGCTCAAACTTTATACACAATTTCGGAGATGAAACTTCTTTTTTCATTAAACATTTTTCAATATTCTAAGACGAATATCAATTATATTTAGGAATGACTCAAACATTCCATGTTTTTTGCTGTAGGTTATGTTACAGCGACACTACTGGCCATTCTTTCCTTTATACCAGTGGTGCTGATGTGTGCTATGCGTGAAGAAAGCGTAAATTTTAGTAATTGGTTCCAAGCTTTTTACCACGCGCACTTGGAAAGTTTTCTGGCTAATGCTTGTATTGGTAAGATCAAATTTATTCGTTATCAACGAAAATTAACGATGGATCATGAATGAAATGTTTTTGCTTTATACGAGCTTTGCAGCAATGTAACAACACATTAATTTCCTAGTTCTACATAAACCCATGTACAATTAGTTGGTGCACAATAATTTTCCAACAATACAGTAATGTCGTACGTGTTAGTTACGGAAGTTACCCTCCGGAAAAAATATTTTCCTATTGTTGCCACGACTAAAAGTGCGTTACATCAATTTAAAGGACGATATAAAGTTCTCAAGTAAAAAAGGAAAATGTGTTGCTTATGTATCAGACAAATGTTTACTTTTCTATACATCAGTCGTAAGTAAATGTGTAAAGTAGGCTCGTATCTGGGATTATGTTTGCAGGCGCAGGGGTAATGATGCTGCTAATTTTGACAGTGGAACGCTACGTGTGCGTTTGTCACCTCGGGCAGCCCATGAGGCCGCTATGTGGTCCTCCTCACCTGATCGTGGTCCTCATAACCATAACAACATTCTTGATTCACGTACCTTGCGTATTCTTGGAACAAATCACGTATTGTCGTGTCGCGTTTGACGGCTCTCTCGTCTTCCAAATAAACGACAATGATAACTATCTAAACTCGTTATTTTATCACGTAAGTTATTTGGCACAAAATTATTCAAGGTTGGAAAACAAGTTTTTGATGTAAAATGTATAAAAGACAGCGTAGAAATTGCATAGTCTCAATCAGTTCACAACAAACTGTAAATAGAACGATCAACCCAAGACGAATATATGAAGAGAAAGTTTCTTCAATTATCTCAGGAGTCGTAGCGGTTATTCGATATTTGTTTTGCCCTATGTTATCTCGATACGAATTCTTGATACACACATTTCAAATGAAATTTAAAATAACGAAAATGAATTGATTGAACGCACTTTCTGAATCCGAATAACGGAAAATGTCACTTATTCATTTATTAAAGGAATTTCACTAATTCCCAGTGAACGACTTATAGCTCAAGCAATAAGTGAGTCACTTACAAAAAGTGAATGTTCACTCATCCAAATTAGAAGAGTATACACATTTTATCATTACATGAAATCGACTTTTTCAGGTTCACAATGTTGTATTAGAAGTGGTCTTCAAGGTGATTCCGACGATTCTTTTAGTCGTGTTGAATTTCCGGATAATAACAGTGTATAGGAGAACTTGTAAACGTCGACGCGAAATGAAGTTATCAAGAATGAACAGTAAAGATGAAGATACCAGAATGTTTCCCGAGGAAAGACGATTGTTTCTCCTCCTCAATAGTACCAGCTTATTGTTCCTTGTCTGTGTTAGTCCGATGACCATTTTCAGTTTAACTTTTAATGGACACAGCTACAGCCCTAATTTACATCAGGTACAATTTATAGACTGAATGAATTTGATTTTACACTTTTAATAAAAACAATTGTAATCGTTTCAGTTGTTCCAAATGCTGGCGACCTCATTGGAATTTGCATATTACTCAATAACGTTTTACATCTATTGTCTTTTCTCCAAAGATTTTCGAGATACTTTTATCGGTATCTTACAGTGTAATACTAACCAAGTTGGCAGGAACGACCCAATTAGGCGTTCTCCAATATCAAAGCCAATCACAACAGCAACATCGTCAACCACAACTCTGGAAATTCCTGGTCCCTTAATCCATGCTAGTGTTTAACTGTTGAAATAAAAGTAGTGAAAATCTACATTTATTGTAATTTAAGATTGGGCTGATTCATCATTCAAGTAATGACCGTTAAAAGAGCTCATTATTATAATCTACCCACGGTACAATTTGGATACTCGCAACTGACTATCTGATAATTTTGAACGGCGCTAAAATGTGAGTCCGATAAAAAAACGTTCTGTCCGACACATTGAAATAAAGACGATTAACAAGACATGGGATTTTCTCAATTATTTATATCGAAGTTTCGGATTTCTGAAATTACGGGCGGAACAATTCAATATAAGCCTCCAACAACGTATTTATCATATTCGTTCTCGGAAGGTCGTAAATCGTATTCAGACAGTCCAATTTCAAGCTCATGGCCTGACGATAATGTGCGTTGTGATTACGCCAGATGTAATACTGGAATATTATATCTTAGCGAACGCTTAAAATTTACAATCAGAACATATTGAAATGTCGATGAGCAAAAGTAATTGGTAGCGACTTGTTTTGAGGTTTTGACATCACTCCCTAATAATACTCGTTTACTACCAAAGATAGCACTTTTGCTCATCAAATTTCTCTCCGTGTAGCGCCGTAAAATTCGTACGTTCATATCTTACGTATGCGTTTTTATTCGCCAATGAATTTATCAATGTATAAAATGAAAAATGCGAAGGATAATGCATACAACAACAAATATTTACAATTCATCTTCTTAATAAAGTGCCGCAGTCGATACTTGAAAAACAAAATTTTGAAAATCGCCTCTTCTTTATCCGAAAAAAAATATTCGAAAATTTCAGAAAAAATTCCTATGATATTCTTTTATTATGGAGAACAATATATGTAGAGGCTGAGAAAGCAAAAAATTAGAAATTTCGAAAAATGAGAATGTTATCTTATCAACCATTCGAAGCTTTTTACAAAATTCTCGCAGACTAGGATTCAGCACGTCAGAAACGTGTGAACGACGGCTTTTTAGCCGCGAATTATGATTATAGGCTGTGTGCATTTGTCTACGCCTGGCGCCGCCTGGCGGCTGAAGCGTGATCCATTGGTGTCAAATTTAACCCGTAGTCAACGGTAAAAAGTAGCATATTTTCATTATTTTTCATCATTGCTGCGTTCCTCGTTCATTTTGTTTTGAATTTGAGTGCTTTTAATCAATACGTATCCATTGCAAATTATATAACTACTGTTTTATTCTTATTTTCGAGTATTTTCCTCATTAAAGAATGAAATGTTGCCACCTCGTGACATAAAGTGCACGAAGGTAAACAAAGACACGTGTGTTTATTTTTTCTAGCTTTCATTGTTGATAAGTAGATTGTATATCGTCAACTCAGTGTACATTATATTTGAACAAACCAAATTTCGTCAAATTTTATCACTATAATAAATAAGATATAGAAACTAGGAATCAAACATCGTAATATTTGGTGTAAAAATTGGAATATTTGTAGTTGATCGGTTAGTGTAATAGTTTTGTATAACAAGTGCGCGAAGTGTATAAAAAAAGTGTATCAACCTGACAAAATTGATTCAAACTGTTATCAGCAACCGTAAAATAAAATGGAAATAGTTTTACAAACCGGGCTGTTTTTGCACCCGAACACACAGCAAGAACTTTCACGCATTGTTTTAGACATTTTTGAAAACGCGTTTAACTACGCATTCAACTAAAAAAATTTTGACAGGTCATTATAACGATACAGCACAGCACAATTCTCTCACTTATGTTGATATCTCGTTTGTTTTCGAATAATTCTCACACGGTAATAGATCACAAAGTCGATGATGTATCACATTCATTTCTGACATGATTCACGTACCTCCTCGTTCAAATCTCTCATCTGGTTTTCCATCAAAGGGATAGTTTTCTTCACATAATCAAGGCTGAATTCGTGCCGGAATTTAAACGTGTTCAAAGTTCTGTTCGTTTCGGAAATGTCATCATCAATTTTGTCGGCACTCACAGTGAAGCTTAAAAAAGCCCAGAAGATCACGAAGGATTTATTCATTGCGATGATATCGAAGATTTAACGGTCACGAAACAACTGCACGTTCCACTGGGTTCCGGCTGGAATTTGCTTGTATGTATAGGAGCTCATTGTTTGATTTCGTCACTTTTAGTTTTTCCCCCCCGAGTAGCCAGGGAATCGTTTATCACCAATCGATTCCGGTTATCAAAATGATTCATGTCGCCATTTGTAGAAAACAGTTGCGACGTGAAAACGTTTCGTGCCGGAAAATGGGGGACGTATCCTTTTTCGTTTATTATCCATCCAGCTATTCCAGTAAAGTGCTCTTCTCAAATTTGGATATATGTATTTTCAAGTATGACATTGATACGACCATGGTCGAATAATTAGAATCATCAATAATAATAATTCATTTTCTGAGAAGTCACACTTCGTTCTGGAATTGACTGTCGATTAATTTTTTGTGCCTCACCAGGCGTAATTAAAAATCAACTAGTCCCTAATTTGCGCTGATTATTTCTTCGTCATTCTTGAATTTCCGCTCGGTTTTTCTGT
The DNA here is from genome assembly GCA_022816865.1 of Zelostemma sp. ZL-2020. Taxonomy (NCBI): domain Eukaryota; kingdom Metazoa; phylum Arthropoda; class Insecta; order Hymenoptera; family Platygastridae; genus Zelostemma; species Zelostemma sp. ZL-2020. Next base: position 4,540 of record JABFQM010002608.1, on the reverse strand, counting down.
TGCGACAGCGTTATCTTTATCAGAATGACCTCATTCTCGAGGTCGTTTTTTTATAGAGTTGTTTGTTCGTTTTCAAATTGAGCCGCGTTTTAAGTTTCGAATAATAGACTTGTGTACCAAAGTAAATCCTAAGGCTCCGCAAGTCTTTTTGTACCAAGAGACGTTCAAGGCCTTGGAAAAAGAGAATTGTAGGATTGTGGCGGTTTACATGAGCTTTGGAAATTTGCCTGAACACTTTTGTTGTAAGGGGCCTAACCTCAAACTCGTTGCTTTGTGCGAAGAACAAGATTTCAATCATAAAGCAGTTTACGGGAATATCGTCGCGAATTTGAAGGTTTTGGAAGACAAAGGGATAAACGTGAAAGGCCGGGTTTTCAAAGGGGCTTCGAGAATCTTGACGTTTCTCAGGCTGTTTCCGTTGATGAACGAGAACAAAATCGTAGATGCGCATGACGAAGTGTGGCGCTGCATGCTGGTTCTGGTCGAAATGGTCTTTGTTCCCCCGTGATCAACAAACACGCGTTGGTTGATTTTACCGTTCGCCAAAATATTCAGTAACGGTGTTATTCAATACCGCCCCGGTGTATAGGCGGCGCAAAACAGAAAATCTGTGCGTTTCTAGACAGTTCTAGACAAAACACAAAGAAATTGTATTGAACTGTATTGAAACCACCGCATCTCCAATTCATCTCTATATTTTCTCGTTTGATGGGGAGTCTCGAGGATAGCGCGAGATGTCGCTGGTAGCGATATAGTCGATGATATATCATTTACAGCGATCGGATATTTCGCGATCGATCTATTTGAATAGATAATTTTCGTCCATTAAAACTTTATTGAACTTAACAAATATCCTCGCATCAAATTGATGTACAATTACATGAAAAACATCATACGGAATGTGTTGCTTAATTGAATATCGATAAATTATGCTAGAATACAGGAATTCATTGGAAATTCAAAGATAAAGACGCAAACATAACTATAGTTGTAATGGACACTGCACTTGCAGGGTTTTAGTTGTTGGTACTTTTCGGCGTAGTGCTCTGAAACATTTCAATGCAATTTGTCAAAACTTTTTCGGAACCATTCGTTCCCCTAAAGCTGGGATTAAGATGGCCGTAACGTAATGTAACGTAACGTGACACAAAAGCTTGGACCAGTCAAACTTTCCCGTTACTTTCCGTCTCGCACGCTTATTGGTCCACATTTTCACGTCACGTTACGTTACGTCACGTTACGACCATCGTATTCTTGGTTTCACTCTTTCACTTCTGTATCTTGACAATGCAACGATATAAATCATTCCATAAAAGTGAAAACACGTTATCTGACATTTATTTATTCCAATTCCGCATGATCAAGAATTCCAGGGCTGGAAGTGATTTATCATTATCATTGATTTTATAGCGATAGTAGACTTACAGGTGCCGACGAACTTGACTGAGTGGATAAAAATTTCAGGCATTCCCGGATATCGATCGTGATATTGTTAAATATCTGTTCCCAACCTTCACACCTAACGTCGATTTGAGAATCTGGTTTGCCTTCGATTTGTTTCACAACCCAATTTTCATCTTTTATATACTCTTCCAGAATTGGTTTTAAATCCGTCTCGATCTTAAAAGTGAAACGATGTCAATAACTCTTAGCTGAGGATCCATAAACTCCGTGAAGCCTTTGATCGCGAATGCTTACAGTGATATTGTTGAAACTCGGTGGTGGACTGTTTATCACTGATGTGTTCGTTTCTGCTTCGATCAGCCAATTCAACAAATCCGTTACGTTTTCGTTCAACCTTGTACATGTCTCGTGATTATTATGTCGAGCAACGATGGCTTTCTTTATTAACTCGTCCAATTCTTCTTCTAAATAAGAAGCGCAATTTTCGACCTCCTCCTTGTAATATTCAGATTCCTACGCATACATAGATCACAAAGTCGATCATGTATCACATAAATTTCGTACGTGAGTCACGTAACTTACGGTCAAGAGTGAATACTGGCGTATCATCGGAAGCAAAACTTTGTTCGTCCAACCATGGTAGAATTCGCGCCGGAGATGAATCGTGTTCAAAGTTTTGTTCGTTTCGGCAATATTATCATCAATGCGGTTGGCGCGGACAGTAAAGCTTAGAAAAGCGCAAAAGATCACGAAGAATTTATCCATTGTGATGATATCGAAGATATAACGGTCACGAAACAACTGCGCGTTCTACTGGGTTCCGGCTGGAATTGGCTTCTATTTATATGAGCTAATTTTTTGCTCCCGTCACTTTTCGATTTTCCCCCACGAGTTGCCAGGAAATGGTCCATTACCAATCGATTACGGTTTTCAAATTTCATGTCCCCATTTGTAGAAAACAGTGGCGACGTTGGAACGTTTCGTGTTAGAAAATGGGGGACGAATCTTTTTTCGTTTCAAGTATGTCAATCATTCGACCATGATCGAATAATTGGAATCATCAATAATAATAATTTATTTCCTGAGAAATCACACTTCGTTCTGGAATTGACTATCGATTGATTTTTTGTGCTTTATCAGGCGTTATTAAAAATAGACTTGCCCCTAATTTTCTCTGAACGATTTGGTCGTTATTTTCAAATTTCCGCTTGGGTTTATTTGTCCCGATAACGTTATCTTTATCATTATGACCTCATTCTCGACATCCTGTCATTATGATAGAAATGTTCGTTCGTTTTCAAATTGTGCCGTGTGCTAAATTTCGAATAATCGGCTTTTGTAAAGAAATAAATGCCCGTCAACCCGCGAGAACACTGATCATGTATGGTGGAAAACATGTGTTTTTGCGATGTGGAAATAGAGTGGAAAAGAGATGGCATGTCGCTGTAAAACATGTGTTTTCGACGTGTTATCGATACGTTTTCCATTATTCAAAAACGCAAATAACGGACCAATGAATGCAATTATATGAATAAAAATTCAATAGAAGCAATAAAAAAGACCTATTTGTTGCTCAAAAGTACTCATTTCTGTAATTGTCTTGAAATATGCGATCGCTGTAGATGATATTATCGACTGTATCGCTACTAGCGACATGTCGCGCTACTCTCGTCACTTCAACAACCCTGAAAGCACATCTGCCGGTCAATTCCATGTAAACGCATGCGGAGTCACGCGTTTACGTAAATTAAGATAGCGGATACATGCAAAATTTGTGTAAACGGTTGACACATAATTTGATCAAATTTTACTAAAACTTTGAATACGTTCCTCACATAATTTATCGTTGTTTGTTCATTTGTACCTGAATTGATTGCAAAATAAGTGATTAGGAATCATTTTTCAAATATCTTCCAACCGAATGTTTTTTATAACGAAAAAGTTTGGTTTCAGTACGATCGTTCCGTTTGGTCAAAGGAGCAAAATATTGTGTTTGACACAATAAATAATTGATATGTGTGAAAGTAGAATGAGAAACTATCTGTTCGTTTTGTTGTATATGCTGAAAGAAATGAACTGAAATGAGATCGTGTGAAATTATGCATGCGTCGGTATTGTTGGATAGACTTCTTCTAAATGTGGGTATTCTCGTCCGCCATTTTGGTTCAAACTCGGACAGCTGTGAACGCGACGTGCATAGCGACGTTAATGTAAACGCGCTGTTTGTACTGCGATAAAATTCATTATTATTACTCATTTTATTTCCAACGTTTCGGAAAATCGAAGTGTTTGCATGTATTCGTTGACTGACGTTCGTACATCTGTTGTCCAGTAAACTCGAAAGAATTAGAATGAATTGCAAATGTAAATTCTATCATAAGGATCACATATAAAGAGGCCGTGAAAGACTTTTTCGTTGAAAGATATTCTGTCCGTGTTCTAAATCCTTTATTAGGCATCTATTATTTTACTGTATATTACTTTTTAAACTCATACTGGTGCACAGGTGAGGCTTATTGCAAATTGTAGAATAACTATAAACTTCAGGAATAATAAATTCATTGAATTTTCTGAAAAAAGAATTTATTTCGTAGAGTATAAATATACGTATTGTTTACTATTATCTAGTGTAAGCTTGTTTACTTTGAAATACAATTTTCGGATAAATTGAATAATAAAGTGTTTCATTAATCATTCCTACGAACAAATTGAATTCCGAATTACAGATCCAAGCATAATTATAGCTGAGCTGGAAAGATTCAATTAACAATTCCAATGTTTAAAATTTCCTAGTATACAGCTTTTGAAGAACTATTCACGATTTTCAAAGATGTTACACAATTTCTCCCTTTTGCATCATTTTTCAATTTACACCGTTAAAATTAATTCCTGCTGTTTTACAATTTTGCGAAACAACCTATTCAATAATTGATCAATTTTTGGGGATTATTCGTGCTGTCAAACATATTTTCATTTATAAAATAAAAATTCTATTAAATATTTCATTCTACACTCAATACTTAAATCCGCATGTTAAATAATTTCGTATAAAATAAGATTAATTGAGAGGGAGGGGGGGGGGTGTTCGCTCTGTAGAACTTCAACAACCTTAATCGGCAGACCAAACGGACACAAC
>JABFQM010002607.1:0-14508 GCA_022816865.1 Zelostemma sp. ZL-2020 | reverse complement strand
CGGTGTTTTGAATAATCACGATGCACCATTGTAAAATTGAATAAAATGTCAATCTGGTCCACCGCTACAATGATACATCGTAAAAATTCATAATTTTTCATTTCGAAAATAAAAATAAAAATCTCTCTGTGTAATGAATTTTTGAAATGAAAACAGAAGATCGAATGCTTGTGTGTTTGTAATAATTTCTAAAATTGCAAATATCGACGATTTTATAGATTCAAACTGCAGTCGCAGAGAAGAAATGCGGGGGTCCTTATCAAGACTAAATTTAAAATTTAAATAAAACATTTGTAACGAACCGACGATGTAAAATCACAAATTTCAAATAAATAGTAAAACAATCATACCCTATATAATTATCGTCAAATTTTCAATAAAAATCACAGTCAAAAGCAAAAAATACCTTTCTAGTCCACATTTTTACGAAGTTTACCAAAACCTATGTAATGGATATGGAATATTGAAACTTTTTACGTTATATTACACAATCGAAAAAACTAGAGAACATATTATCGCCCACATTGATGGTCGAAGTCCATTTAGCAACTAATAATAAATCATGCGTACGTAGTAACAAAATAGACTGCGCTTATCTTAATTATCGAAAAAATATCGAAAATCATAAGTTAAACATCGCATAGAGTCGAACAAAATTTAAAAGCGGGAAAATTCAATTTTTCATTAGCAATACTGAACCAAAGTGTAAGAATCACTCCAATTATTGAGGTCTTTCTGTTTATTTAGAGCGTCGTTCCCTTCCTTTTTAATATGAAACATTTCTGAAAACAAGCGTTTGTAAACATTGCTCTCATTGTCTAAAATTCTTGTTACGAATTCGTTCGTTACAAATGTTTTCTTTTAGTTTTAAATTTAGTGTTGATAAGGACCCCGCAATTTGAGGGTCGAAACGTCGGCGTAATATTAAATAAAAATTGAATAGGACAACGATTATACAACGTTTCTTCACCTATAAATCTACCTATTGACGGTCCTACCGAAATATCTTTTGATTAGTTGCAGAGAAGCGTATACTTTGCGTCATCGCTCGGTGATGGAAGAAAGTGTAACGATAGTACAGTTTTGCGTTATCTGAAGTCGTATAAGAAGAAACCTGCAGTGTTCAATTTAAACAAATCTAATTTTTTTCGAAACTGAGATGTGCATATTTCATGAGATCTATTTATAATGGAATCAAACCAACACCAGAGATTTCTCGATGGAATAAATAAACAATTATCTCATTATAAATGTATTATAAAAAGTTTAATGCAAAATTTTGTCAGGATTTTTATTCTACGCATCGGTGATATATCCAGTGACATTGAATAGCAAGCATGGCTTAGTGGCTCAACTTTTTTCATTCGTACGAGCAACAAAAACGTTCCCTCTGTTCAACCGAAAATCAAAGGCATGGCCAAGTTTCTCTACAAATCCTTCTGAATTCTTTAAATCCAAGAGTATTTCTCTACCGACAATAAAATTTGCCCGGATATATGTGAAAAGCAGCATCCTGAATTTGAAAGAAAAAAATTTCAGCGCGTGAAAAGAGAAACATAGTGAATTCGTGTCAAACGGATAGTGGAAATGCATCGCAATAGTACGACCATTATGCATTTTCTCCCGAGACTGGGGAGACCCTCCGCCAGCGGCATTCTCGACGAATTATGTCACTCTTGCTTATAACTAAAACCTTTATGGTTCACCTTGTAAAAAGGTTGCATCGACACCTGTTTGCTCCGGCGCTTTTTCCCCCACTCTATACCCTCGGAGCCTTTCCTCATCTTCACATCTCCCATTTTTTGCATTAAAAACTTCAGCCCATAGAAAATATATTTGAATCGATTGAATTCAATTCAATTTGCGTTATTGCGAAAAGATGAAAAATATGTTTACTGACATTTGCGCTCTGTTAATATAGAGACGTTTGAAGATATCGAAGTAAAATGTAGAGAGCAATAGAGAAAGAAAAGGAAAGATGCGAATGATGAATTATAAATTGAAACTGCTCGCCCACTGAACTTTATTAAATTTAATAATGTGACCCTGACAGAGCAGGAAACTGTCGACGATTTACAGCCACGAGACTGACAAACACTTTGTCAGTGCGGTAACATTTCACACTGGGCCCGCTGGGCCCGTGAATCTTGCAAAGATATAAACATTACGAGACGAAGTTAATCAAGTATGCTTTCCAAGTTTAATTTTCCATGGTAATTTATCAATAATTTTGCGAGATTGGTCACTGAGAAAGAAAAATGTCGCTTTTCGTTGTTGTGCTGAGAGCTCTAATTGTTTAAAAATTCATGAAGAATGTTGTGCAGCACTAAAAACTCGTGGACGCGCTGAAAATTTCATTTATCTAGATCATGAAGATAAGAGTTGTCGTCAATAATTAATCTTGGTGTTCAAAGCATCTTTGCAAGCTTCGTTCCGTCGTTGATTATTATTTGACGATTACTTTTCATTCCATTGTTACCTAACAATATTTTTCTTTGCTTCGGAATCGGCGATTCTCTTTCATCTTGGAAAAGCAGCAGGAGCAATTGGAGGAAAATTACTTAACATTAAGGATGAAAGACGGTATGTATTTAAAAACGTTACCCTGCTGCTCGTGAAAATTGTACTTACGTGACTGTTGCTGGTTTAATAACTTTGTATCGCATGTCCAGTCTGACGCATACGAGCACGCGATGATCGAGCAAAGAATAATTTAAAATACTCCGTATTATTTTACTTGTGACTCGAATTAAAAGTGAGAGAAATCTTTAACCACTGAATCGAAAAAATATATCTTCGGTAAACAAACAATCGAGGAAAAAAAGATAGCCGAGGTTGATCATAATTAGGTTCAGAAAATTCTTTGATTTTTTGTTCTAATTTTGATGTCTCTGGGACATCGCCGTAACACAATTTAGAAAAAACCGATCCAAGATAATGAGTTTATTTCCGACCAAATTACATCCAAAATCACTTCGGATTGTTGGGGATTGAATGAAGAAGGGAATAATTGACCTTAAAAGTCACTCGCTTGGTTAGAGATTGTTAAAGAATAGTAGGGTCGATGCGACGCAATGGAAGGGTATTTATAACACAAAAATATTAAGTTATTCATTGAACATTAAATTATTACTAAATAGCTCCATCAAATTTCGATATTGCCAGTCGATTCTTACTCTCTCTTTCATTTGATTCAACTTTTTAATTCATGTTAAAATGAAGAAAACATTGAATTAATTTGCATTTTTATGGAAAAACAAATTTTGAATTCCTGGCAACTAAATTTCATCCTCGTGCTTACATCGAAAATTTTCACATCATTCCCACTGCTTGGTTTGAAATTGACGAAGTAATGTGTAAAAAAAAGTTGTCTTGTCAATTCAAATTATCGATGACAAAAAAGTTGCTTTTCCTGTTTAAACTTTCCGTCAGTTCTATTTTCACTTGATGATCTTACCAATAAGAAACTTTTCAACGTATTCAAAGAAAAAAGTAGCATTTTCTGCGTTACCTTTGATAAATTCTGTAGAATGTTCAATGTTAAGTATCGAATTATATTTGTAACGTACGCAAATACCATAATTTTGAAAGAAGCTTCATTCAAGACATTACCTGGAACAGGTAATCAACCGCACCCATCAGTTTTATCTTAGCTACACCCTACGATTTTTTTACAAGCTTCCCCCTCGCCACAATTCCCCTTACGATCTAACGTGACTCTGAAAATAATTTTCCCCAGTCTTTCTTTGCCCCGACTTCTGAGAATTCGCCAATAAATCGCGGTCACAAAAAATCGAACAAATTTACGCCAATTGATATACATTTATTGCAAGGTCCCTTCTATTGTTTTTATTACTCAAAGTTAATGGAAGCTCATAATACCAGAATGAATTGCACATGCGAATTACTGGATAAATCGATTAGTGTTCAATCGTAAATTAATGGAAAATGTCAATTGATTGCATGACATGAAAATTAAATTACTCATCACTGTCAATGAACCGCATAATCTCGCGGCATCACGAGTGGAAATAATTTGACTAGAGATTGCATTTTAAACAAGAATTCATCGACAAACATGATTCGAAATTCAAAATGTTTTTCGAGCGTTCGATGTAGTGGAAATACGAAGGCAATCATGAGCTTTATTGTAATAATTATTTTACCGGGATTGAAAAACGAGAATAATTATACTTGAATGTAGCTTTATGGGTAAAGTTATAATTGCTAAAGTTTCTTTGTAATAACAGCTCAGATTTCGAGAAGGAAGTGCTTCTTTATTCAGCCGCAACTTCATTTCCGGCGTACTCTCGACAAATTAACCAATATGCTTGTTTGCATTGTGCATTTTTCCAATCATCATTCATATGAATACGCGACTTTAACAAAAGCAGTCTCTGCTACCTCCCACGCGGATTTGTCATAAATTCAACCTTTCGTTTTGTCCGACAAATGCAACTTTTACATCTTACACGCTTGTAAAATAAATCAGATCTCACTCAATTGCTGTCTCTTATTTCAATTCGTTTCTCCAATATTTATGTTGCCATTTTACATTACATCGAAGATGTTAACGACTTTTGTAAAGTCTGGATATTCTTAGAGAGTAACGAATGAATTTGGGTGTAAAGCAAATTGAAAAATATTTGTTTCAAGAAAATGATGAATTGACGAAACCTTGTGCCTCGCCTAAAAGTTTATTTCGATACTCTGAAACACCAAGTTTGCTGCTTCTGGCGACACGCAATCATCCAATTCGAGAAATGAAACTTTATTTAAGGAAATAATCACAATTTCTGCTCGCCGGAATCACTCCCTTAATTGAAAACATGACGATTAAAAGAGCAGTTTCTTTCGCGAGAGAGAACATGTTTTCTTCCTTTCCGATCATGAAATTCCATGAAAAATAAAAACTCAAACAAGAAAACGAAATTGCAGAAACGAATACCTTCGTTGCAGTTACGTAACGAATTAATCAAAACCTTGATTTCGATCATATTATTTTGAAACGTCGCGCGTCTTGACGTTATTTTCTCTCAACAGTCAGCGGTGAACGAGAAAGGTCTCTTTTATAGAGTTGATAGAAACTAACGAGCAAAGTGCGACGCGACATTATTGTTCACAATAATTGCGTCGCATATAAACTCATTTCATTTTGATACAAATTGTTAATTTCCACATCTCGAAATTCAAGTGCTACTGGCGAACCTTTTGAACAAATGTTTTTCTGGAAAGAGATAAGCTGATCTTGTAGAAGAAACACGATGAAAAATTGATATTCAACAGTTGAAGTTGTGTTTCAAAAACAAATCAACGAAATGTTGAGAATTTTCCGAGATTTTCGAAGAAGAGATAAAAATCAATTCTATTTGCTTTGTGAACGAGAAATGAGCACGAGTGTTATCATTCCCGACTTTTTATCTCGAGAAACGTACGAGGTTATTCTTAGATCATTATTTCATTTTCTCTGGCGCAAAAAATGTATCATTCCGACGATGCGTGCGATCACCTTTGATCTTCGTCGTCAAACGTGAAAATCTTCTTATTCCAAGATGTCATTCGAAAGAGCAGTGGAGGATCTCACTCTAACCGGGTTGGCGTTATTTTTATTCTTTTGGAGTGAAAATCTCACTTCAAGAAATGTGGAGAAAAGCGCTACAAAAAATGAATTTGACAAGTTTTTATTGACATGAAAATATCGATGTCGTTATCATTGATACGCGACCTCGACGACGAGGGTTCGATGTTAAATCAGCCAATTATGCAGCGTGCTCAATGCATGCTCACGCCGCATTATTTACAGGAGCGATAAACCAGCGCTCACCAAATGGCCCGTACCTTGAGAGCCGGAGGAAAGTGGGTGAACTCACTTTTCTGGCGAACCGGTATATGCCCGGTCCACCTGTTTCTCCTTCCGTTACGCACTCGCTATCTCGATCCGGAAAATTATTACTTCACTTTCTTTCATATTTCCAATATTATCGCGTGTATTTTTCAACTGCTGGGACAACTTTCGATTATTTTTTACCCTGCAGAAAAGTTTGAAACAATGCATTTCTACAAAATCTCAATACGAATTCGAAAAGTTGCCTTTTCAGCCGAATAATTGGGAATACAAAAGTATTGTTGATAAATTTATCCATTAATCATTCTCGACTGTCTATAAATATCCCGCGCCCTTTCGTCTTTAAAAATGTTATAAATAACATCGTGAAAATGCATGTTTTTCAGGTCGCCAATGGATATTGATCAAACTTTATGCGAAAGTCCCAGCGATGTGAGTGACTAGATATTGACTTAAAAAAAAGTGATGTTGAAAATAGTGACGGATTCATTACGAGGTTGCCCGTCGAAGGAGATACCTTGAACCAAGGTCGTTGTAAAATATTATTATTTGACACGAAGTTCTCTCGAAAAGTTGAGCTTCAAAACAATTTAGCTCTAGTTACACAGGAACAAAAGCTTTATGATTGAAAACCAATGTTTTACACGGCAAGCGCTTTTTCGCACACTTTTCACGCGGAAATAGTATGATATTTTTCGCAACAAAGGCGAGAAATACGAATTTTGTACCTCCTTAAAGGGCGAAAAAGTACGTTTTTCGAGTCTGCGTTGTGAAAAAAATTAATCGACTTTTAAATGACCGACTTTTTATAAATACAAAATTGCTAAAAATGCGTGTTGTTATGAATAATACGAAACAGAAAAATTGCAATTCCCTTTATTTCGCGACGTGGAAATTCACACGTGTTTCAATGATGAATTTTTAATACAAATTGGAAAAATAGCAGAGTATTTTTCCAGTATGAAGGCTGATCAAAAGAAATTTCCAATCAAAGTGGTTTCGTTTTTTTCATTTCATGAATCAGCGATATTCGAAAATTACATAATCATGTATCGCCATTAAAAGTAGGGGAGAGGGGGACGTAAAAATGGCAGGAAAAAATTGTCGATAAAAATGAAACTTGTTTAGGGGGGAGCGGAAATAGAATAACTTACTTTCGAGTCGAAATCGTCGATAAGTGAGCGCCGTATCCCATTCATCCTTCCCTCGTTTGTTCCCCCATGCGTCGTGGAAATCGAGGGTCCGCTTTAGAATTTAACCGCGAGTATAGCGCGCTCGCTGTGTCTGTTCGTCCTCGCGGACCGACTACTTCACCACTGGGCACTGGCACTTGTGCTTCCTGCTCGCGCGAATAGTTCGCCCCGAACGAATCCGGCTTTGATTCCTGACGCTCGCGATCTCGAACGATCGAAGAATATGTATAACCGGCCTCAGCTGACCGGAAAACTTGTCTTTCAAACGTCCTCCAGAAAACTTCAGCCGCTCCTCTTGAATTAATTTTATTGGCCGATCAAACGGTGTTTTTCATCCTTAAAATTTGTTTTTCGCCATTAATAAAACCAGATACCGACGTTAATGTTTTATCAACTTTTCATCGGAAAGATCTAAAACGAAAGTTGAAAAACTTGAATCTTTCAGACAAGGATTCGCGCTCTTTTGGAATGAATTTTTTCCTGTCGTTCTTCGAATGGAATTTCACTCCAAAAGATTTAGCTTGGTAGATATTGCTTTTATTGGTTAGTATAACGAGAAGTGCTGAAAAAATGGAACGAAGCGCATACCGGATTTTTCGTTATGGAGTACGCGAAATGTCAGAGACTGCTATTACGGCGATCTCGGACAATGTTAAGACGACTGACTCTAACTCGATAACCTCAATCGTAATTTGTGCGGAAGGTCTTGGCATGTCAATCAGCAATTAAACGTCCCAAACTTACGATTTACACGCCAAAAAGCGATTAATCTTATGCCGATGACTTTCTCATTAAAATACATTCAATTGGCTATATTTGGCAAGGGAACGTTTAATCTCATTGACTAATATTATCCATATAGAAAAGCGATTGGTTCATTTTTTAACTAATAACATCCGCCCACGTGTTACGTGCTTTATACTTTTTTAATTCGAATTACTCTCGACTTTGATTACTTATCAATAACACAACGTACAAGAATGTTAATTATTTTACTGGTTCCCGAGGATAAATTATATAAATTAAGATTTACAATTATTTATCATCGATTAAATTATGGTCTTAAATTCCTTTTTCTGGGTCTCAATGTGATTAAGATCTTTCAAATAATTACTATTCCTTTTTTGTTTCTGTAAAACGACAAAAAACTCAAGAAGTCTCACATTTCAACAATATTTTTTATCGTAGTTTAACATTTATCGCCGTTTTTTAAAAAGGTTTTACAAAAAATTTGGAGTGATCTGAGAAAAGAAGAAATTAAAACTTTGAAATGTCAAATAATTCCGGTGCTTCGTTTTATCCAAGTCGTTAATCACGGCACAATCAACGGAACACTGCACGTGGCGAAAGATTATAAAGCGACATGCTTCTTATCGCTTTGCACTGAAATATTTATCGATTATTTGCGCACATCGCGATTGTTTAACAGCATAGACGGCCATTATTTTCAAAATTACGGCACTGCTCGTGTAGTTCAACGTTCTATCACTAAAACTGAAATTCTCGATGAAAGATCAATCGAGATTCTCTCGCGTTGCCAGCTGCGGACCACGTCAGAACAGGATTTGAAATGCAGTCGAGCCTAAGAGCGCGAGTTTGCGCATGCGCACACATTTCCACGCGCTGCTCCAAGCACGTGGTCGAAAAGACGCATCGGGAGTCGAGACGGTTCTCTATCAACAGATTATTAACGCCATGCAGCTTTTAGAAAGTCTCCTTCTTTCTACAATTTTTTACTTTGCCTCTAAATAAAATTCGACCGAAGAACTTGATTCTTATACAAGTCAACTATAGATACATTTGCCTCTTAATTCATAGATTAACTTCAACTTGATACTTTAAATCAAAAACGGCAGCAATTCGACACTCGAAACTCAGGGAACTCGAACGCGAGATGCGGACTTTGCAAGATCTCGCTTTCCAATGGTGACAAATCTTTTTGTCGTGGGCGATTCGTCAGTCGGAATAACAAATAAAATCATTCAAGTTCTCTCCATATTTCTCAACTCTTTTTACGTTTAGAGGTTACAGTTTTTTCTATTCTTTAATATTGTTCGACCGTAAAATTGTGAAGGGATGCCAAAATGACAAACAAGAAGAGGCTGTGAAGGTCACCGCGGCTGAAAGACTATAATTGTCGCGTATTTCGACGTTAACGACCTTTCCGAGTTTACGCTGTCCCGACCTCATCAAGTAAATGCCATATAATCCGAAACAGCCCGATATTAACAACTAAATCGACATTTCCGACACTTACGAAAAATATATTCATTTTTTTACCGATGAAAATCCTTAGACAAGGCAGCATTTTCGAAATAAAATCTATCTTGATAAGCCTGCGAAAATAACACAAGATAGCAAACACTTTGCAGTGTTGCAACAAAAGTTGATTGAAGAAACAAGCTTACGCTTAAAATTAAACCAGATCTCCGGTATTTTATCTATAGATAAAATAATCGGAAGAATTTTCGATCAGTGACGACGCGCGTTGTCGTAGGAGGAGCGAAGCACGTGGCGGTGCATTAGTCAATCGGGCTTGGAACGTTGCAACGATTGCAACCGGCGTTCGAGCGCTCCGCGTCGCGACTGTCGCCGGCCGCCGTTAAAAAACCGCGATGACCTCACCGCCACTATAGGTACACTAGTGTATACTAGCCATGCTAAAAACGTTGCGACCTTCGTGACGAAGTCTCCCGAGTCCTGATCTACGTAACGACGTTTGCGGCACGCTCATCGAAGAATTTTGACCATTTTGAGTCAAAATTTTTAACTAGCAAATACGTTTTATGAACAACTATTCGGTAGATGTAATTGCCGATAGAATTTGTACATATTACATTCATATAATGCAATAAGTACAGAAAATAATAAAACATTGAAAAAAAAGCACATATAAAATGTTTACCAAATATGGAAATCAAAACGTAGTATACAAGGGATTTTTTCCTTTGCGCCGACAACAATATTTACCTGTTTTGCTGCACACCTCTACAATTTTGTTCCGTCGTCCCTATACTGGGGTTGCATACATAAAAAGATTCGTATTATTAATAAACAAATTTGATACATTACTGCACCCAATTCGGTTTTTTTATGCATATTTTTTACAGCTCTTAGCAACAAATTTTTAAAAATTATTGCTCGTTCTAGATTTTTCTATTGGTATTTGAAGAATTCTCAAGAACCCCTGGCCCAATACATTTTTTGGGGACTAACGTGCCTCGTAAAATACCAATTTCGAATGTTTTTAAAACAAAAAGTAAATTCAAATATCATGTTTCTACCGCGAAAATTGTGACCAATCATAAGTTGGTATGCGTTGACTTTGTCGCACTCACACGTAAATACCAGGAAAAGCAACAAAGGCAGATGAATCGATCGTAACTTGGGGAATTTCATGTTTCACGCATTTCGTCAATGTCACTAGAAATATCACTAGACACAGCTGATTGTCAAACTGGCATTTCTCATAATATCGTGCAAGATCGGTGTTACTTTACGAATAATGTATTTTTGTTTTAAGTGAATTATTTTAAACATTTATGCTGCTATAAAAATGTCTAATATATGACGTGTAAAATACTGTACATAGTAGATAAAATGAATTTATCATTTAAGAAAGTGAGGACTTGATTTACAACGATGCTCATATTCCTGCAAAATAATCAAGAGCAAGGATTTGTTTAGGGATTCGAGGATGAACTCATGTTTCCAAAAGTGGTAAGAAATCGATTACAGTGAGCTCTCGTTCATTCGAAGTCGCTGGAAATGTAAACACTTGATTTATTTTAAATTGAGAAGTGGCAGGATCTTCAATCTGGTTTTAAAATTACATGAAAATAAATACGAGTTTGTAATTAGTACGAATCGACCTAACCTATACATACATACATTTTTAAAAATAATCCTAAGTAATCGATTACATTTTTCAGCTTTGCGGAGCAACATATAAAGAGAAAATAACATACATTTTCATTTAAAATGCGTCATGAAAGGCATTTTCATTTTCCCACGCTGAACTTCAATTTTGAACAAATCCAAATTTTGTTCTTCGACGGTTTACTTTGAAAAATTTTATGGGTAAGAATTGTAATAATGAAAAAAAAGATTTTTCAACTAATGCTCTTACTAAGTAAAATTTAATGGAATAAAACGACAATTTGTTGACAGGCCTTGAAGGAAGCAAAATGGAAGCAAAGCAAAAAGTCGCTTGGTTCGCAGTGGTCTCTCGGATATCAGTTTTGGTCCTGCAATGTCTCTTCAACGCTTTTTGTCCAGACCACGAAGCGGATGCTTTCGTCAGTCCTCTCGATCCTCGTACACCAATATCCATTTTCGACACACTCGTTTCTTTTCTTTTCGGAGGCCTCACAAGATGGGACGCGCAATATTTCCTCCACATTTCAAAGTTCGGTTTCACTTACGAAAACACGTTGGCATTCTATCCTCTGTACCCAATGCTAATTCGCTTTGTTTCTCTCGTTATGAAAAATTTCCTCTTTTTCATGAACGTTGACAGCGTCACGACCCTCTCCGGAGTTGTCATAAACTTTTATTGTTTCGTAAAAGCCTCGTTGGTTTTATACGATCTCACTCTACTCATTACCAAAAATCCAAAAGTTGCCTACACATCAGCTATACTTTTTTGTATAAATCCAGCGAGCATTTTCTTCAGTGCCCTTTACACGGAATCGCTATTCGCGTACTTGACATTTTACTCGATGCTCGTCAGTTTCGAAAAAAATTCGTACCTTTTTCTCCCCCTGAGCTTGTCGATGATAACGAGGTCGAATGGAATGACGAATCTTGGCTACCCTCTTTTCATTTGGCTAAGGAGTTTCCTCTCGGTCAATCTCATTGATTTTCTTTCCTCGAAAAAGTGCCTTTGCTACAGCCTGCGAAACGTTTTCGCCGGTCTCGTTCAAGTTTCCATGACAGTTTTTCTGTCCCTGGTTCCAGTCGCGTTGCTGCAGGTCTACAATTACACGAAATTCTGCACGTCTCAGTTGAACGAGACGACGCTTCCTCTCCACGTCGTGCATCACGCCATCGAGAAGAAACTGGTACTAGCAGGAAGCGAGAATCATCCCCACTGGTGTCACGACGTCATTCCGTTGTCATATTCCTACGTGCAAAACAAGTACTGGAAGGTTGGATTTTTCACGTATTATCAGGCCAAGCAAATCCCCAATTTTCTACTGGCTCTGCCAGTTTTGTTCATCATGACGAAGTGCATCTTTGATTTCTTCAGGGAACACAGGAATAAACAGTTGCTGTCGCTCTTGCTGGAAAATAAGGAAAATATTAAGGCGAAATATCCAATGGAAATGTTTGCGTTTGTCGTTCATGGAATGTTTCTGACTTTGTTCATCGTGCTATTCGTTCATATTCAAGTCGGGACGAGAATGATTTTTTCAGCGAGTCCACTGCCTTATTGGTTTTGTGCTCTTGCAATGAATGAGACTGAGAAGAAGAAAAATAGCGGAATGGAATATGAAGATATGGAAAATTTAGACTGTAAATGGAGAGTTTTTTTCATGACGCGGAAAAAATTGTCGATCGTCGACCGACTCGTGTTGGTGTACTTTTTGGGTTATTTCATTGTCGGATGTTTTATGTATTCAAACTTTTTACCTTGGACGTGATTATATTATTATGCTTTTGAAATGTTGTGCTATGATGTTATAAATTAAGAAGCACCATTTATATGAAGTTGGAAAAATTTGTTATTCCATCTTTTTTGTTATTCATATAAGATTTGTAATATTGTGTTAATATCAAAATACTGCAGTATTATTAAAAGTGGAATGCCTTGTTTTATGTGTACCGAATGTTAATTTTAAGATAATGCACAGATTTTGTAAATCGATCATTTTTCAGTTTGAATAATTTGTGTGTGTTAATAAAGTAGAAATCTACTGAATTTGTTTTGATAATATGTAATATTTTTCAACAAACGAATCCTATTGGATCTTTTCACCATGCGTAAAATTGTCTGTGCATGCGCCGAATTCTTGTGACAGGTACTACAAAGTGAGTGACCATTCGAATAAAAAAATTGTTATTTTACTTTCGGAATGGAGCATCTTTGTATGAAATCAATTTTTTCCAGTAATTAATTGTTCACACCCCAACTTCAAAAAACTTTGAAACATTAAATTTTGGAAATGATTTTTTTCCGGGAATGCTCGAAATTTAATCTACCTTTGGGTGTGTTAATTGTCACAATTTTATGAATTGATTCAGGGATGTTTTTGTGCAATTAATACCCATGGAAAAATATCGTCAATATTATATGCATTTATTCATTTATCAATATACAACGATTCTTGTTAATGGTACGATATGAACCAAAATGCAACATTCAATAATGGTTATTAATCGGCATATATGATTAATAGTTTTTAAAAGAGTAAAATGTTGAAACAATTAAAAATTGTTGACACTGAAATTCCAAAATCGTTACATGTCGTGAATGTAATAATTATTTTCGAACATTGAAATTGTTTGAACAATCAATTGGTTTAAACCGAACCAAAAATTTAGAAACTGGAAAAAAGTAACGTTCAATAACGACAAAATAGAATAATGGTCTGCTGAACCAAACCCGCAGCGATCTTTTACCCCTGGAGAAGTGCAACTATCCAAACACGCACGCGGAACAGTATCTTTGTACAGGGGATGACCACATTTAATACATTATTATTCCATTATCCCGTTATTTTCTAACATATTTGCGAATTGAGAAGCGTAGAAGAGTACATTATCTGTCATTGGGTCAAATTTCGTACAAATTTTTCAAGTCAAATCGAATTTGGACGACATTCAAAACATGCCGATTTAAAAATGGAAAAGGTCGGTAACCAATCTACTCCGGAATGCTCTTAAGACTTTCCCTTGTATGAAGGGTCTGTATGGTCCGCATATGAACCACATGCGGACCGTATATATTTTAATGCGGACCGTATATGGGCCGCATATATGGTATCCATACCCCATTAGAACCAAAAGGTTTCAGAAACGTTCCAGGAACGTTCCTAAAAAGGTTCCTGGAACGTTTATGAAAGGTTTCAAACGTTCGTGAAACGTTTCGGGAACCTTGAAATGTCCACCTTGGAAGGTTTTACAGAGGCTCCTGGAACGTCCAGGGAAATGCTCCCTGAGTGTTTCGAAACGTTTATTGAAAGTTTATGTAACGTTCGCTAAAGAAACCTTCCAAGAACGTTTCTGGTACGTTCCGAGAGTTTTTTTTTGCAAAAACTGAAAAATCTAAAGGACACTTTTAAGCTTTTTTCAAATTTTGAAATTTTCTTCCGTATCGAAGATTTGAACCCAAGACCCCACAAAAATTACTACACCATTGGGTAGCCCAATCATATCCTCCATTTTCTGTCGATATTTCCTGTAACTATCTAATTTATTAGTTTGTGATAGTAGAGAAAATGTAATGGTGGTATAGTAAGAATACTT
>JABFQM010002606.1:0-14513 GCA_022816865.1 Zelostemma sp. ZL-2020 | reverse complement strand
GTCAGTCGTG
This sequence comes from Zelostemma sp. ZL-2020, assembly GCA_022816865.1. Classification (NCBI taxonomy): domain Eukaryota; kingdom Metazoa; phylum Arthropoda; class Insecta; order Hymenoptera; family Platygastridae; genus Zelostemma; species Zelostemma sp. ZL-2020. Next base: position 14,503 of record JABFQM010002606.1, on the reverse strand, counting down.
TTGCTGCAGTACGGTTCTCTTTTCTTGGTCTCTCACTTTCCCCGTGCCCGGGCGATTGTTAGTATTAATTACGTGGTGTTGTATTGTGTGCGCGGGAGGATAAACTAGTCCGTATGGATTTATGTAAATATAGTGCCCCACGGGGGGGCCGGGTGACGCGGTGAAATTCCAGGGGGAGTGTCACTCAATGCAGCGAAATCGAGAGGGCAGGGGGGTAAAGTTTTGTGGTTGGGCGGGGGGGGGGAAAGGGGAGAGGAAAAGTCGTGGAACGATTCCGGGCATAATTACCCACATGGCCGGCGCGATGCGCGCTTTACTTTGATCAAGTCCGTGTTTTTCTTCGCCTGGGCTATTAAATAGCCCTCCTTTCCTTTCGCAGCATCCCTTACTTGGATGGGTAGGTAAAGCCGGGCTCTCGGTTTTTGCCTCGGGACGTTTTAATTATTTTAACTCGCCCGCGAGCGTCTAATTTTCGCCCTTTTCCCTCCCCCCCGTGACGTCGTGTGTCACAAAGCGATTCTGGAAAATCGAAGGGTCGTCGAAGGAAGATTAAAGCATTGCCGTACTTTTCTTACAATTTGTAATAGAATACGATGTCGGACAAATTAAAAGCCCGAGCGGCGACATTAATTAATAGTAATTAAATTATGAAAAACGGCTCGATGTTTGCGACGTTTGCGCCAGCTATTAACCTCGGGGTTATAATTTATACATGGGAGAAAAGACGAAGAGCTCGCGGGGACAAAAATGCCAAGGGTTTCGTTCGATAATTAGAAATCTCTTTCTCGAAAATAGAAGCCAGGGGGATAATTAATGAAGCGCGATACGCGGTAAATATCGAAGGCGTCAGACGTATTTCCTGTCGCAAGTTCTTCCGCCTGATTGAATTCGGCATAATTGCCGGTGGGAGCTCTCAATACTAATATCGCGAAAGCATATTAATCCACGTGTTACACTCCGACGTGTCTCGAAATATCGAACAACAGGCGCGCATTCCCTGAAAAGACGGTTTTGAGATCGTTATTTTTAATGAACACGCGCGTAATAATTAATCCCCTTTCCTCCCTTGGAATTTATAATGAGTTCGATTGTTCGAAAGGCTGAATTCGGGCTACGAGTACAGGAGCACGTGACAAATTCCGGGCTACAGCTGTTTTTTGAAAGCGAAAGTTGTTTTCTCGAAGCGCGCAGGGCATATCGATCCGATTCATCGGCGATGCCTCAGTTTCGCGTTTCTTACATTCAATGAATAATCCTCCGTCTTTGTCCCCTCATCCCCTCCCCTTTCGAAACGTCTCGACAAAAGGCCCCCATCTCGAGATACACATAGAAGTGTCATTCAAAGCCGCGTTGTTCCAGCGTACACGAGTATAATGGCACGTACTCATTGTTCTAATTTGTGCATACGATTAACGCCGTTGCCGCTGTCTAGCGAACGCGAGGCATGTGCTCGGGCCATAATGCACGAGTCGTTCCGCAGTAGATGCTGAAAAAGACAGAAGTAACACAGAAGACCCAAACTCCCACACGGGCCGACGTCTCCCGATCGGCACAAAGCGCGTCAGCCGAGCACAATGGCCACCATCTGACGCTCAATTAACGAGTTAATGCGGTACCGCTGATAATTAAACAACCACGCGGACATTTTTTTCGTCCTGCCACTTTTTTCGAGCTTTCGGACACATTCCAGGAGAGTCCGATTATTATATTATGCCCGGGACCGGAAGCGGATGCGCGAGGCGAGAGCAACGCGAGGGTAATGAGCGACGTTCGGCGTTTGAATAAACAAGAGACGCGGGACGTTATGGGATTTCGCGAACGGAAGGGAAGCTGGACCGAAAGAATGCGAGGCAAAAAGTGTGCGAGGAATTGGCGCGCTTTTTTTTCTCTTGTTGGGAATTAATTATTCGACGCTTTAATTGACGCTTACAAAAGGCGATTTTTAAGCGTTGTTAAGCGGGTTTCAGGGATTAATTTTACAATGCGAGGATGTCGGTGAATTGATAATTAATTTGCGTTTTGTATGATGTCGATGTTACGAAGTTACGTGCAACTTGGACAATGCTACTGTTGTTGAATCGTGCACCGGAAAATTCGATTGTGATGCTTCAAGCGGTGTTATTTAGATATGGAATTTTTCATACTTTTCGGAAATTCTTGTCGGTCTGATCACATCGAGATTCGCGGAAAAATAACGTGGAAATTAAAAGAGAGAAGTTTCTTTTGGCTGTTTGGTCTTTCCTCCGGGGCGTATCGGCTTATCGACGTCGATACGGCGTTATCGGTTTGCGGTGCTAGTGACCGCTGCCACCGGAAACACCGTACACCCCGTATCCCTTTCCGCAGTTCACGGCACGATTTTTCATTCGCTGAAATGCGCGTGACAAACGCCGCGAATCGAGTGACGTTAACAGAACAAATTTTTTCCTCAAATGACAATAAATAACGCGCGCGAAATAATATTCTGGCCGAAACATCGGACACGGCTTTTACATTTCGCGCGTTCGCGTGGTCGAAAAAGAAAAGGATCGAGGGCTTATCTGCGGATGGCGCGTCTTGAAAAATGATCCTTGTGAGAGATCTCCGGCTTCTTCGACCTCCGTCAATTTAAAACAAACATCGATCCGTTTCTACCGCTCGCTTCCTCTTTTTGCCTCCCCGACATCAAAGGGACAATTGATGGCTTCCCAAGACTCGCTAATCGAACACGAAATTTCGTCATTCCTCTAAAAACCCCGGCCAAATTTTCCATCGAAATGTGCATTATTTTGCCAGCGCGAAAAGTGTCAGGTGCACGTCCCCGATTGACCAAAAATCCGAACGGAAAACAGACTCGCGGGCAGTCAATCGCACGCATGTTTTTCATTCTCCGATTGAAAACATTTCGATGCGAACATCGTAAAAAAAAACGTCGAGATGATTTAGAACAGAGTCGTTGGACAGTCTCACAGGAGCTCGAGACATCTGTTTGACATCCCTGTTTGCCAAGGCGTGACTCGGCACTTGCAGCCCCTCGCGACACAAAGCCGATCGACAGACTACTTCCGATGACTCTCTTTTCTCTCGGTAAAGATCCTATGATCGATCTATGAACTCCGTTCATTCGCGATCAATTGCGCGTGAAAATGGAGAGAGGGGTCGCTCGCGTTTGTTTGCTTCGAGCGAAGATTCCGGGGCCCAGATGTCAGGTAAATTGAAAAACAAAGTCGAAGGCCTGGTTTCGCATCGCCCGACGACGAATAAAAGACAGGGAACGCATCGAAAGCGTCAAAACAGAAGCCACTGCATCGGATCGCAGCGGGGGCGCCGTATATTTTTAGACGGTGCCGTCTTCTCTTCGGGAGCGGAGGAAAAAAAAGTTGGACGACGAAGAAAGAGACGCGGAACGGAAAGAGCGAGACGGTGACAGGGGGGATGGTTTAGACGAACGATTGGAACGCATCGGCCATGTGCAACCGATACATCTCAGCTGCTCTCCCTGCGAGACGAAAGGAAACGACGGGATCTTCTACAAATTGAAGGATCGACGTTTTTTCTCGCCAGGGACTTTTATTTCTTTTCGCTATTGCCGATAATTCGGAGCACGTGTGTCCCGCGTGTCTGGCCCTGTCCATCTATTTCAAGAAGGCCCGAAGGAAGTTTACAGCTTTTTTTTTCGTTCTGTCGAAGTGAAAGATGTTAGTGCCTCTTCGTAATGACCCTAATAGAAGCTCGACGACGATGGAAATATCGCCGGCTACACGGAGACGACGAATTCCAAAGGGTTCGTCGATTTTAATTCTTCGGGAAAGAATGCGAAATTGGTTCGTCTCTCTTTTCCCTGGGCTTTGCGAAGGAAAAAAGAATCGGGCAATATTTTTCCGTTCGCGCTTGGCGTGGTACACAAACGGCGATCGTAAAGCACTGCTCGAGATAAGCGAATCAAGATAAAACGGGCGAAGATTATTGGTCGGCGCGGCGAGCTCCGACTCCGCTCCTCGCTCGCTGCCACGTAAGAATCCGTATTTGCTCGGCGCACACAGAAGTTGGCTTGAGAAAGGAGCTTTCTCTCTCGCTCTTTATGTTCTTGTGTCGCGACGTCGCTTTCGCATACGCCTCCGATCGTCGTGCGTGCCGTCCAAGCTTGGAAGAGAGCGAGAGCTGAAAATGTGTTGGTAAAGGACTCGGGCGATCCGCGATCCTGAGTTCGATGCCTTGGTAAAGGCATCGTGGGGAGGACGAAAGTCCCGCCGACGCCGCCTCCTTTTTTAAACCACGCCTCCGTGGATATATGTAAGATATAACGCGATACATGAATTATACGGTAAAGAGAATATTCGTGGACGAGAAATGGCCCAAGATTTGACTCGCTTTTGTACCGGGACATTGAGATTTGATTATCGAATGCAAAACGTCGTCGTCGCGGCTGATAACAACTCTCTTGCTGGTCGTTATCAATTATTGTTCAGCGATAACACGCGACGCTTTTTATAGATGATTTTTTTCAACGAGGCACACGCGACGCGATAATGCTTTATTTGGTTATTCGAAAGTCTTGGATTTTCGGAGTTTCTATTTTTTTATTTATTACTGGGATATGTAAGAATAGGCTAGAGGCATTGAACCTTTTCTGTACAAATTTTGCGCGATTGTCTGGTTGTTTTTCCCGATTTTAAAGCGTGATATAAGAAAAAGTGTTAATAATTTTATTTCGTTCAAAGGAAAAAAATTGAGAAATTAAAAATCTATCCAAAAAAACGTGTTCAACTGCCAATTTTCGAATTTCGAATAATCAAAGAACAATATTTTTAAGTAGTATAAAAAATAGTCAAAGAAAAAAGAAAATAGACAATTTCGAAACGAGCTTGGTTTTACTTTTTTCCAAAAATGGTTACCGCGAGGAAAGCACGTTTGCGGGGATCGAGGCGGAAAATTTTCGGTAATTGACTTCTCCTGTTTTTCGGGGTTCGGGGAGGGCGGTTTATCCTCTTTGGGAATGTGTGTCACGTAAGCGGCGCGTTTAATCTTTGCGAATCTCCAGAAACGGGGTGGCAAACGCGCCAAAGGGGTTTGTAAAAGTGGTGTTTACGCAAAACCTGTTTACGCTTCGCGTAAGTGGCCAACCCCTCTCACTCGACGTCGTGACTGTCAAGTGGGGGATGCTAACCGTCGAGGCACAGCGGCGGGAGAACACGTGGGCGCACGCACGTGATGCGCAACGATTGTATTTTATAACGCGATACTTTTTAACGAACTCGTTACATTTTTCCCGAAAAAGTGTATTCGTACTTCCGGAAACAATGAACGTTTGATCGTCCCCGCTATTCGACGTGGACGATAATTATCATATTTTTAACGAGACAATGGGACACAATGGCTGTCTCTTGCATCGCGGGTCGTTTTCTCTAGGCTCCCATTGTTAAAGCTTCGCCGTTCTTAAATATTCAATACTTGATTATCCTTCTGGTTTGCACGAATTTGTTCCGTTGACGAAAAGATACACAATGCCGCTTGAATAATATAAAAATTCGATAAGAGCACGAAAAACTGGGACTGAATTATGGAATTAAAATCCTCGCTTTTTCATATTTTACCCGGGTTCAAAAGTTTCATAAAAATATGAAAAAATCGCGTGATTGATGAACGTTTCGAAGGAGTAGACGAGGAGAAAAAAATTGCGCCGCGGATTGTTAAAAGTGAAAAGGAAGCAAAGTATGAAAAGATTCGCAGGTGAGATTGAATCGAAGAGGACGAGCGATTCCCACGTCTGCGAGCGTGTGTGCGTGTACGTCCGAATGATGGACAAATCGTCGAAGGAATTACGAGAACCAGGAGCGAGGAGCTTGTCCCTCTTTTTCTCCTCTCGCTCCTCTTTCCGTAAGTTCATGGCTATCGCTTAAAACACCATCTGCGGCTGAAAAGCCGACTGTAAATGGTCGAGGGGTCGAGAGGAGGGGGATGCATTCTGACGCGTGATTATGCCACGGAGGTCAGAAAGGATCTATGCCTCACTGCACCGCCGTCATTACGCATGTATCTTATAACAGATCGTGAAAATGAAAAGTTCAATTCAAAATCCGGCTCGAAAATGCGAAAATTAGCCCAAGGATTATACGAAACCGAAGACGGCCCTCGTCAATATATGCACCCCGGGATTTCGTTCCTCTCCAGTGGCGCAAAAATCGCAACAAGTTTAACGCCGAATTTCCATGGGGGCCATGGAAAAAGCGCGGGAAATAAACGGCTCGTCGGAGCGTCTTGCGAAATGGTCCAACGTCCTCGAAACTTTCGTCGCGAATCCAATTAGCGCGGAACTTTGAAGTGGTTCTCGGGGTGACCTTCCCCGGGATCAAGGACTGGAAGTCTTTTTTTCCCGAGAGTTCCCTCGGATGAGGAATATTTCGCGGCCGATGAGCGGGCATGGAAATGACGAGACCAATAGTTGACACGCGGTGTCTTCTGGACGTGGCGTATTTGTCTCTGCGGCCTTTTCAAGCGGGACGATACAAAGGCCCGGGGCACAATAAAAAGCGCGCATAAAAAGCGAAGAAGCCGATATATATTATCGGGACGGATATAAATGATGGCGAGTGTTGATGATTGTGCGTGCGTTGGGTGGTTCGTCTTTTCTACTCGCGAGGAGGCTCTCGCATTCAGGCGCATCGCCGAGAACCAGTTTTCAGGGGCCAATCCTTTTTTTCAATGCCGGCCTCCTCTCCTTTCCCCCCCCCCCTCTTTCTCCTGACCTTCTCCTCTTCTCTTTCTTCACCAGTTGGTCTCTCGCAAACACATGCCTCGTGATTTGCATAGATCCCGATCTGCATATCGGGTGTCGTTAAAATTAGACTCGTATAGGGTGCGACCCTCGGGCACCCTTCTTCTATCCAGGGAAGAAAAAAAAGGAGAAGTCTCCCTCCTTGACGAAAATCGCACGGCGAGTAACAGCGCGAGGCCTTTTGATTGGTCGACCTTGCGTGATTCCAGGTCGAGTCAAATGACGATAAATCCACCGCAGGGGACTCGACATTTTCGACATCGGCTTTGGGCCATTGTTCGCGCTTTTTCTTCGCCCAAACTCGGGGCTTTACGCGTTTCGGATGTGGAAAAACAAGAGGAGGCGTCGTTAAGATAACGCGTCGCGACGCCGGAAACAGGAAACGCTCGAAAGTCATTAAGACGTTCCGTACGAGCGGCACCAAAGACGACGGGTCGCTTTGTCGACTTACGACTCGGATTTAGCGCTTGTTTGGATCCCTTTCGAGCCCCTTTATTAATACTAAAGTTTGGAGCCTTTCATTTTTGGCTCGGGCCGTTTTAGTGCGCGGGAATTTTTGCATCGCGGACGCAGGAAGCACGCTCCAAGCGTTGCTCCATTTCTTATCGGGGACTGAGTCCATTGTCCAGGTCTGAAACGGAACGTTCAAGGACGCGGTGTATCCGTGATTCGTGTCCACCCTAGAGTTCCTTTTTACGAAGCCATTTGCATCCGAGGACGAGCCAGAACAAGCGAAGCGGAGCCGAACGTGTGAACGCGGCGTTGCTTAATAAACCCGGGCATAAAAGCGAGTCGAACTTGCTCGGCACGTGTTACCATAATTCCGAGATTCTAATTGCTGAGAGTTATAATTAGAAAAGGCTTTAATTGAAAGGATTTCGGGAAGCGAAGAATCGCGCGGGGAAAACTTTGATCCTTTTTTCGAGAAGGAATTTTGGATCTATTTAATTTTCATTCGATGTCATTACAGCGGAAGAATGTATAATTTTGTGAGCAAATGAACAAAGGTTTCACGAACACGGGTTATTAAGAAGCCGGGCAGAATGGCCAATTGTAATAGCCGGATGAATTCACCCTGCATAACTTTGGCAGAGCGAACGCGGAAACAACGATGCACCTGTTTCCCAAAGAGTGTCAACATCTGTACGCGCACTGGCCCTCTCTCTCTTCGGCAAATATTGTACCTGCGATTTCTGCCGTTGCGACTTTCGATTGTCCCCTCTCATTTAATTAAACGTCAATCGTGGACTTTTACCTTGTATTCATGTTCACGAATTTCCGAAATAAATGGAGACTTTTGGACCGATGTCAACGACAATTGTTCGGCTTTTGTTTCATCGAGAATTTAAATTCTGTAAATAGATGTTTACCGATTTTCTCGAAAAAGTACGGAATGTAAATATCCCTTCATTTAATTGATCGTAAATCCAGAAGTTTGAGTTGAAAAATGTAGCAAAAATTCATAAAAATTGACGACATGAGATCGCGTCAGTCACGATACAGATCGCGCTAGTTACGATTTCGTTTGAAATCGCGACGCGGCTAATTGGGTCGGTAGAAATGAAACGCGGCGATGAAAGATTCAGTGCGTGAGAGAATTCTTTGATTCCACGGCGGAGCTCGACACTCGAATATTATCAGCAGGATTCCTCCGCGATATCATCCCTAACTATCGCGCGCGCGAGCAAGCAAGTCCGCGTACTTACGCTCGATGCACAGATAACTCGAGGCGCATCATGCTGAGTTATACCAAACGCTGGCATCACTTTGCTTTATAGCGTCGGTGCACCTGCATACCAAAGCGTTTCGTCGTACATTCAACGCTCGTATATTTGAATAAACCACCTCCCGATCATCCAGAACGTTTCCTACGAATGTCATAAATTACGCCTTAAATAATTTATATATCAACGCCGCAACGGCCTCGTGTATCAATTAAGAAGACTTTGACCCGGCGAGGCACGAATTTCAACTTTCCCATCGATGATTAGCGACGTCTCCGATCCAATGTCGCCCACGCGCAAAGCACATTTCGAGCTACGCAAAGCACATTTGAAGCTTAAGCCCCGAGTACGCTGTTGTTCCAAGGAAGGATATTAACGGACGCAACTTTTCGCCAAATGGTAAACTAATTTTGCGGAGCGACGACGGAGTTAGACGAACATGGAACGGCCATACGTGTCGGGGTCGCCGGTAATTAAGCCAGTTTCGCGGATTAGTGGAAACGCGAGTTAAAACACGCCGATTGTTTGGAAAGCTCTCGTCAGGGATTGTTCGCGGAGGGAAATTCGGGAAGTACGTTACGTCTCGAGCGAATCATTAAACATTGCGTTCTCTTATTTCGCAGTGTCCGTCAATCATTGGGGCTTGGATCGAGCTTGGAAGATGCTGGGTTTTTTCGGGGATTTCGAGGGGAGGCGAGACGAAGGTAAGGATTTACCTACGCGTTGTGCGTTCGCGCTTTTTATCTGGACCTAAAGTGATGACGCAACGAGAAACGGGACCCCAATAGGTCGAGATGAGAGCCATTGTATGGCAATCTTATAATTTAGACAATCACCGATCAATTGAATGGGCCTTTACTACTGCTATACATGCAGCGACCGTACACGCGGCCCGAGTGAATGATGAATGAATGAAGGGACAGACGAATGAATGAACAGATAGTTGGCTCGGCTTAAACGTTCGTAAATAACCGAGCGCTTCATTCAATTACTTTCAATCGTTACGAGCCAATAGATACAATTTAAAAATCCCGAGCTACGCGGTCCACCCGTCGATTCGTGGCTAAACAACCTCGAGCGTTGGCTCTCTCTTTCCCCCTTGACCCGATGCTGCGACCTCTCGGATATTTTTCTGATCGTCGCCGATCGAACACAACACATTTATTCGCGAGGAATGCCTTTTCTTTCTCGTCCTTTGCGCGGATGTTTTCGTGTCGCCAATTTCATGGCTGGAATCGTGTTTGAAAATATTTGAAAATCAGACTTTGTTAATTACGGAATGATTTTGACTTGGAAAATGTCCAAAACTCGCGTGAAATGAGACTTGGATACTTTGGGCAGGAATTTGATTTTATGCAATTTTATTTATGACATGAACAAAGTCGGAAAATTTGAGCAAATTAGACAAACTTGATGCAATTTTTATGGTTTTTTTGTTATATTTTCCCGAATGAAAAAGCATCAATTAATTTCATCACAGAAAAAGTCCCTGGCATTTTTGGGTTTTCGAGTTTTCCGATGATAATGAATTGTAAAAACACTTTTCGATGTTCTTGGAAACGAATAAATGTCGGGAAAATGAGAAAAGCGTACGCGAGTGCCGGTTTCGTTAATGGACGGGGATTGATACAGATGGCCTTAGTACAGCTCGCCACGTCGCTCTCGTCACATCCGGATGAATTTACACGAGTCAAACGAGTCGACCGGGAACGCACGACGATAACGAGTTCCTTTTCCGTCGCTCAAGCCGGATCTACGAAGTCGATTAACGATCTCGTGCTTCTTTCAAGCGTTACCTTTGATCCATCGATACCGCTTGCCCAAAGATTTCCCGCTTTCTCGGATCGATATATTTTTTATTCGAAAAATGCGCTTCTCCGCTCCTGAATAATCGACGCTGATTTCCTTTCAAGGCAAAGGGGAAATTATAAATTGCATATCGAAGCGCTATCGGGCAAAGGATAGCGTAACACCAGTTTCCGGCGCTGTATCAATTATCGCTTCCGCTCGTTCATCGGGTACGATTAGACATTGAACAGAGAAAAAAGAACGTTGTATGGAAAGGGAATCGGGAATGAAAATTTAATCGCGATCATTCGTAATTTCGCCTCGTAACAGGTGATTGAAAACACTGGAAATTGTAATGTTACGTGAGCGGGGCTCGTAAATACAAAATATGGGATAAAATCGGCAATTTCGCGCGGAGCGTTCGCGTGACGGTTCGTCGTAGGTGGCCGAGTGAACGGTTACTCCCCCCCGCGTGAATATTCATTTTCGAGCCGGTGCTAATTGGCCGTCGCGATGACTATTCATGACGCGACGATTTTCAGTGGCGAGCGCTACGATTTTCGGAAAAGCGCGATTCCGGGTCCTTCTTTCGGATTCCATTCCTTCGGGATGAACGATGTTTTTGCGCGTCGTTAAATTCGTCGACGCATCGAAGTTACGACGGGGGCTCGATGATAATTATTTTAGTGCCTCGAATTAGCCAATAAAACGATAAATAAAGGCGCGAGTGATTCCAACAAAGAAAAAGCACGTCGGCTTAATGTTTTCGCAGCTCATCGACGAATGCATTAGGCGAGTGTATCCGCGAGCGAAACGATCATCCTGTAAATCAGTCGCGGCCGAGCGAGTTTCATTCGCGGGACGTGGCCGAAGTTTATTTAGACCCCGGGTTTACGGCTCACTTTGAATTCACTTAAGCCTCGAATCGCCGCGGGACGCTGTGCGAACGATACGAGCGCTGTCGCACCGGCGTGGACGATGCGGAATTTGGAACGAATCCAAGCGAACTTTGAATAGACACTCGGGGGGGAGAAGGGGGGGGGGGAAGAGGATGAGATTGAAAAATGCGCCGATTCGGGGATTCATATGTGCGACATTCGGGCATTCGGAAAAAAGTGAAACCAAGAAGCGCGGATTTCGAAATTTTCGTTTTTTTATTCGTTTATTTATATTGCTTTGGAATGCTGTTTTTTGATTATGGAAAATTGGGAACTGTTACCGGTTATTCGAAACTATGAACACGTTTTTGTTTCGATTTACGGTTTTCGGAACTTGTTTTATTTTTCGCGCAAAACTATTGACAGTTTTTGGATAAAATGGAACTTTTTCACTTTGTTATTGATTATTTGGTTCGATTTATTAACACTGTTTCATGCAAAATTTGTACAGAAAATTGTAATGATTTTTTCCTCGGTTAAATAAATCTAGCCTATTCTTACGTGTCCCGAGAATGAATAAAAAAATAGCTAGCTTTGTAGCTTCACCAGATTCACAGAATTTTAAATTTTTCGAAAGATTAAATTTAGGATTTTGGGGTCAACAAATACCGTGGGAAAAAATGCATTAATTGATAAAGGAGATGAATGCCATTGGAACGCGATAATCGTCTTCGCGGTGGCCGCGGATGCCGATGCTTCGTTTCGTTCGTGTTGCGAATGAGGATGTCACATAGTTCTTTGCCAAATATTCGCGGCGCGGGGTCGAGCGTTCAAGCCCGGAGTTCGCGACACGCGCGTCCCATTGAACGCGGGGCTTGCGTGCCTGGCGCATCTGTTGCACACACGCCGTTTGCACGACACACGATACCCGAGCGCTCTTCAATGTATACGGGTGCTAGGAATACTCGAGCGTGTGTGGTCAGCGCCAATTTAACATTTGCTTCTACCTACAAATTAGCGCTGGCCGCATACAAGCACGGGGTCGCCGCCGACACCGCTAACCTCTCAGGTTTACGCTTTCGGCACGGCCTTGCCTTCCCCAACCGCGATATCGCCGGATCGACGTACTCGATCAGCGATCTGGCCTTTCGTAGGCTTCCGAAACATTGGAAAATCTTGTTACTCGAATTCCAAACTGGGAAACGCGAAAAGAGCGATTTACGAAACACGAACAATGCGCAATAGCGTCGATTAAGAATCTCGAGTGCGGTGAATCGTGCGTTTCTGGTTTCTGGGGAAGAGGCAACTTTCACTCCGCATCGGTCCGCGTCGGAAACGTACAAAAGAAATGAAAAGAGAGGGAAAAGCGACGACGTTTGTTCGATGCGAGCGAATCGTAAGCGTTGTTTTTGAATGGGTTACGAGGCGGACACCCGATCGGATTTTACGCAACGAGAAAACGGGATTGCGTTACCATCCGCCGTGTTAATTGATTGTACAGCGCGCTAAGTACTGGCTCACATGCGCTTTACACGGAAGAAGGCGCGCGTTTTGCGCCGATGGCTTTGGTAACGCCGTCTAAATAAACAGAGCCGAGATTTTACACGACTCCCGGGAGCGAAAATTGTTCTCGATCATCGATAAATGTCGCTGTTGCGAGTGGAATTGTCCGATTGAAAGGGATAAAAATGGGGAATTTCGCGGCTGGGGAAAATGTCGCTCGTGTTTCATATTTCTGTCGCAATAAAGCAATTTCACACGTCCGGAATCCAGTAAAGTCGACGGTAAATGGATGCTTAAGCTTCGTGAGACGCGTGTTTCGCGTGTATTTGGGTATTTTTGGAGTGTGGGTGAATCACTGTTTGGCCCGTTGCTGGTCTTTTCTCTCTCTCGCGCTCCGACAGCTAAATCACTTATTTCAGAAATAACGCCGCTGGGCAAATTAATAATCGCGGATCGTAAGCTAGCGCTTTCCTCGGAAAGACTAGATCATCGGGCACAAAGAAAACGAAAGGAGGACAAAGAACGCGATCCGAGGCACTAAAATCGCTATAATCCCGCTGCCAACGATCTCGAGATTCGATACTCTTGCTATGCGTCGACTGCAAGATCGTGCTGCCGTTTATTTATAGAATTCCGAGCTTGTGCGATTGCTCCGCTTCGGAATAAATGAGAAAATTAACGCGCGTTTGATGTCAAAGAAGTAAGAAATAGGAGAACGGCCTGCTACTGCGGGACGATTTTTTAATCCTTTTTTTTTCATCGCTCTTGCGCGACTTGCTTACGAATTTCGCGCAAAGATCTTCGAGATGCATGTTTCATTTTGTGCTACTTTTTTTCGCATATTTTACTACTCCAAATAAAGTCGTTGGAGTAACCGGTTTTTCCGGTGAATAATAAAAATCTATTCATCTTTCCGTGATTCAATCAGAAAAGCGTGTTGAAATTTGGAAGAGCGAGGATCGATAATGAAAACGAGTCGCGGTGGTCCGCAGTGACGGGCGGGAAACTCACGTGTCGTGCGAGAGATCACGAGTCGAAAGCGACTGCAGCTGACTCGAGTGAACTCTGCTCTGATCAAGCCCACTCGCGCACCGCACTCGCATGTCGCAGAGCTCTAAGCGCAGTCTAGCCTGGAGGTCTAGACCGGCCCTGGACTAGACCAGTGAGACAGGGTGCATCCGAAATAAGCCGCCGTTCTATTTAAAGCCTGATACGCGTCGCGCGACGTTCTCCCTCTCTTTTCCTCGGCGCATCCATCGCGTTCGGAAAACAGGCTTTTCATTAAGGAAAAGGAAAAAACAAGAGTTGGAAAAATTGCGCGGATCTCGAGGTTTATTTACTCGGCGTAACGAGTCGTCCTCTCCCCTCCCCGCGAAGATGCGCGTGACTCACGGCTCGCCCTTCGCTGGAAAGTGCCGCCGCCGCTCGGGAATTTCGGCAAGCTCGCGGGGATTTCCCTCCCACCCCGTGTCTTCGAGATCCGCGGGAGAAAGGGAAGAGAAGACATCCTCGAGAGTTCGCCGTTTCGCAGCGGGGAAAGTCTTGTCCGTTCGCGCTCGCGTCTTCGTCGATGGAGGAACCTCTCGCATTTCTGTCGAAATGCGAGAAACGGTCCTTTGGATGCTGCCAAGGGGGTTTTTTTGGGGGGGGGGGGGGGGGAATTTCGGAGGGTGGAAAGCCCAAAACGAAAAATTTTGGGGGAACTTCTTGCGCGGGGAATGTTTAGCTGGGAGGGCGCTGCGGGGGGGAAGTAGTTGCAAACAGAGGGGTACGCACGCCATAAAAAAAAAAAGAAGAGCGGCGTGCAGGGAAACAGGCGCGAACTCGTCAGTGGCCGGATAAGCGAAACAGAACTA
>JABFQM010002605.1:0-14511 GCA_022816865.1 Zelostemma sp. ZL-2020 | reverse complement strand
TGGAAAAGTCATTAGCAATTCACTCAATACATCTTCTCTTTTTTATCCTCAATTTCGTTGCCGGGAAATTGAATTTTCCGTTTCCTCTCTTTAAACTTTTCCAAAATGTATCTTACTATTAATTATTACATTCTAATGAACCAAAAAATTATTCTGCTGCATGTTTATTTCAACATAAAAATATCGAAACACTCTTAAAAAAAAAATTTATTTTTCAACAGTTATTGAGTTGCTTATCAAATGAACAAGTATTGTTTACTTATTTTATATATTCTTCTTATTGCTATTGTTCAAAAATAAGAGTCCTGTAAAGTGACTTATTTTCTGAGCTGCCTCAGCAATATTCGAGCTTTATATATGGTAGTATAGCGACTTTAATGCAGTATCATATAAAAAGTACAATATGAAATGGAACGAAATAATGCTTCCCTGTAATATAATCGTTTATATTGAAAGTTCAGCCACTTACATTTCAGCAATAAAAATTCATCACTGAACAACAACGATTCCAAATGGAACCAGGGGCTTTTTAAGGCAAAACTTTTGCTGGTAATAAGTCCACATGGTAGGTATGTGATCATAATTGAAACGTAAAAGCTATGACGAAAATAAGTGCCTGTTAATGTAATAATCAACGTAGACGAATGGTCCGGATATTACACGAAGGTAATTGTACGCGCGATAAAGCGCCACTTATGTGAAGGTAACGATAAATGGCGTTTGGCCCACGCGTGGACGCAATGCAAAGTTTTCATATCCGTTACACGTGAAACGCTGATCAAGTTGCCACGTGCTTTTGTTGTTTCAAACTTTTATTTCTGCCGGTTCAAAGATCATGCGAGAATACTGAAGAATGATTTCGGATTACGAGCATTTCTGCTGTTGTTTGAACATTCATATTGATAATTTGATGAATGTACATAAATATGGTACATATTAGAAAATAAAAGAATTGGTGTTCAGTTCTATGTAAAAAAATTTCTAAGATTGAAAAAAACTATTGTAAGATTATGTTATAATATTTACAAATTGTTTTTTTACGCTTTTGAAGTTCTCAAGAGATTTTTAGCAACAGTTTAATTTTATTTAAGGGAGTAGAGAATGAATTGATCATAGATAATGGAATTGGAAAAATATATAACTTGGCATTTGTACACTTTCGTTCGCGATTGCACGTTGAATAAAAATATCAAAAATATTTTTGTTAAAGTTATAGAAAATAACGCGATGTAAACTTCATTTTTGCAAGTCATCAACGAAATATGTTATTCAGTTCTACTTTAGTCCCGAAATGCTCGAAATTCCTTTCTTGAGAGACTGATTTAGTTACATTACACACTAAATGCATGAAGACCACAGTTTATGGAGAGGGAATTAATTTTGAGTGCGATTATGAGTAATGATTATCCTATTCGATGCACAATCTTTACGCCCTTGTTTTTCAAAACTAAAAGTTTGGAAAAATTAACTAACACACGCTTACTTTTCTGATTCAACTACATTTACTTAGTTTTTTTAAGTGAGCAGTGAAAAGCAGCAACGACTATTTTTTCTTCGAAATTATTTAGAGCACGTGATCTACTTACGACCCAGTACTTTCTAGTCCAGATTAAAGAATTTCAACATGGCCGGGATAGTATAGATATGAAATAATGGGCATATTTTTAGTTTTAATAAATTTTGATAAAAAAATGAAGTTTCATACGCGCCGAAAACTATGTCATAATTCCATTTCTACAAGTTACATATGATTGTAATATATTTATGTTGTTACTATTTACGTATTCATTTCACAAAATACAGTCGGAATTCTATTTTATTTAATAGTGGTTCTAAACAAGTGTAAATTGTTTTTTAATTCTAGTTTCGAGTAAAAATGTTTGCCGATTAATACTTGTTTAGAGCGATTACAAAAAGCGATCACAAAAAGACAAATGTTAGTTATTTTTACAAAACTCAATTGAATTTTAAGGGTAATTGTTTTATTGGTTGATTCGAAACGATAAGGATTCCATCATTTTCTAATTTTAACGCTTACAAATCTTTATCTGTTTCGATAAAAATACCTAAAGTGGAATTCTTTTTTTAGTTTAAATGGATATTTAATGTGCAACAAATATGTTTTTACCCAAAAATAAATATTTTAGAAATAAACATTTCTTGGTATAAACCAACATGAACCCAAAGGCATTCGACCAAAACTAGAATTGACTAGAATGAATTGATCAGAACTAGTATTAGGTGTAATTATGTAATCAACTAGTATTTTGCGAATTAATTTTCAGACAAAAATATCACGACCGTTTCTATTTTTATTCCAGTGTGACTTGGACTGAAATTATCCAGCCGAAACTTGTTACCTACACAATCAAAGGATTTTCATATTTAACACATTTGTTAGTAATGGTGGAAAACTATATACTTAAAATTATGTATGCAATTTTCATACATGATTTCCTCAAATTTGCAATTTTCGTCTCACGGCAGGTGCAAATCTTATCTAACAACGAATTTTGTAGAACTTTTTACTTCAGTTGTAAAGATACATAAAAATGTATATTTTTGATGGAAACACTCTATGAGTTATAATTTATCTGTCTATCTGCATTTACATCCGGAGTTGATGGAGCAAAAATTATAGCAATATAAAATTGATAAAAAGAAAACCCAGTTTTTGCTTTTATATCAGCTATATGCAACAAGCATGCAATTATGATTTCAAAATACTAATTTTTTACTCAAATTTTTGCATTTACACTGGAAAAATTACGCTATAAAATTATACAGAGCGTATAAAAAAACAAAAACTGCCAAGCACTTGCTATGCTTGCATTAAAAAGTTTCTTCGTTATATTTTAACGATAATACCTAGCGATTTAAATTGCATTTTTTGAAATTGTTAGGAGACATTTTATAAATATCGTATAACATAGCAAACTTAGTGCGTGTAGAATTGTATTGTAATAAAGTTATGATTACCGTTTTACAGAAGCTGTGTAAAATTACACAACTAAGGTAATTTTATAGAATCAACATTGAAAATTACACAATTACTTTACAGTGTAATTTTACAAATATACTACTGTTTCAATGTGTGTAAATTTGAATGCAAATTATACGATAACGAATTTCCATACTCAGCACTTTGAAGGTTTCTGTTTAAACCAGATTTATCTGCCCTGAACCAAATTTTGTTCGGTTGAGAGCAGGTATCTTGAAAATGTTGCTTGCGCATCTTTTGATGTGAAAAAAATTAATGAAAAGAAGAAAATTCGTACATTAGATAGCTTTATTTGATATATCCAACTTAAAAAGAAAACACTAAAGAGCTTTGTGTTCAATGACATAGAAATCAGATAACGCATGGTTTATGCGCAAACAAAGATTATCAATATTATATTATTGATGGTAATTGCAATAACAGAATTGATATTTTGCAGTTTTTGGTGGTAATTTTAAACTAATGGAAATAAAATTACGATTCAATAAAGTCAAATTTTGATAGATTTGTATTGTTCATAGTTTTATATCGTGACGTTCATCAAAAGTCTCTTGACCTCATTTGAAAAATATAGATCATCATAATCATACCGATAAACTCAGTGAGTCACAAGATAATATCCTGAGATTAAATATCAAATTCAAAAGCAGTATGTAATAAAGAGTTTCATTGATAAAACTAGTAAATTACAAAAACATAAATTTCAGTAAAAATAGCGTCAAAAATTGAAACTATTGATTGTATATTTCTCTTTTTTTGAAAAGCTCAAAGTACACTATTGAATACAAAATAATTTTCTTATTCGAATGATGCATTTAAATAAAATGATAACCTTTTATAATCAGTATTGGTACCCAGAAAATAATGACAAATAATGTGAAGAATAATTAGAATATAGTGGTTTGAAAAATTGCATGCACTTTGAAGCCAGCGATATAATTACATAATAATTGTCGATAAACATTAATGATAAAAAGTACGAAAGAACTCGGAAAAAAATTATTGTGAGGTCAATTCTCGGTATTTTAGCATTAATATGAGATTTAGTTGGACAAATGTTGGATTAAATACAATTGGTTATTACGACAAAATACTTCATGACTCCGAGTAATGCTTAATTTTGGAAAAATCCGAAATTGAAAAAAAAATATTTTACATATCTTGAAAACTCATTTACCAATGTAAAAACTTTTTTACCGCTTTTTCGCGAAGAAATTTCATTTTTCGGAAGAATTTGTTCCTCAAGAAGACCAAAATTTTAGGCCGGAAGCTTGAATTAATACATATTTACAGCACCTAAAAATTGTGAACTAATTTGCTCCGAGAGATCGACTTCCGAACATTTGAAACCTTCACGGAAAGTCACCGGAAACTATTTCATTTTTATATTCCATCTCATTCCGCGGATTTTAAGCAAAATTCAGGGTATATTCCGGGACCTATTTTAAACAACTAAATGTGCCTGGTTTTTTAACAATTTTCTGTCAAAAACTTGAAAATCCTAACCTTATCAAAATAATCGTCAAGCTACTTTTTCTATCTTCTCACTCATGTTCGAACTACCAAATAATACATCGAAAAATTTGTAAGATTTTGTGGTCAAAATTTAAGGGTGCTTTATTTAATATGCGTCTATCCTTACGTTGTAAAAAATGGCATCTCATTTCAAAATACGTTGTAGTGATTTTTAAAACACTTAGGCATTTAAAATATTTTAAAAATCACTAGGTACCAAAGTTTTGACAGTGTACGAAAGCTTTTAAAGGCACGCTCATTGAATAGCCAATTAGTTCTAAATGTAACACTTAACGTGATAATTCCTTTTGACCATCAATTTGTCACTTATTGTAAAATGAATCGTGAAACAAACATACATGTCGCAACGGTCGTTCATGCTGCTGTCATCTATCCTCTATTTCCTTTTTTCAATTTCGCGTCCTGACGCCGATTGAAATAAAACGGAATATCACAAAACACCTGCACAAAAGTCGCACCGTAAATTGGCAATCCAATTTTCGTTCACTCAGAGCATGAATTTTCATCACTGAAGGAACCACCTGAACAAATAAAACTCTTTATACAATTTTTATTGAAATAGAAAAATTGATGTGTCCATTAAAAGTTCATTTTAGTTGTAAATATAAATATTTTAATGGAAAATTTTTTCATTAAACAAGAGTGGAATATTAATTAGATGGCCGATAATACGAGATTTACCCTGCACTAAATGTACCGTGTATCATTAACGCGGCATGTCGGCTTTTCAAAACGATATCGCGTTCTGAGCCCGCGAACTCGATTGCTGTGATCTGTTCTGCGTAGACACACGCTGCGAATCCACGCACCGTACTGACTGTTTACGACAACTTGCCACTGAGTCGAAACAGGCGAATGTGACCAGCGGTGCTGATAAGGAAGCCGCTCTCCAGTAGAGAACTGGAAGGAGCAAACTGGGATGACGCAAAGGTAGGGCCTGGCAAAATCATGACCCCTACTTGAAATATCGATGTAGAAATTGTATATCAAAATTTTATGTTTAATCAACAGTGAAATCGAATGATTGGACATTTTATATGGAACTTCAAAAACATTTACTCGATTATCTGGAGTGATTATCAGTAGAATGTTCATTACCGCGCCATTTGAACATAGATAATAAGTACAATTCACAGTTTGAAAAGCGATATTTTTAAAAATAACTTGTTATGTGGCGGAATTTGAGGTATTTTTGAGTATTATAAATCACATAGGATTACCGGGTTCGAGGTTTTTCAGCATGCAAAATTTGAATGCAATGGAAAAGTTTTGTAAGTGGCGATGTAAGGAGTGAAAATTGCTATTTTTGGTAACGCGGAAAATTGTTTTTCAATAGCTTCTTATAGACTTGCAATAAACTTGCACAAAATTGGATATTCTAATGTCAATGCCACACACGTTTTCATGTCAAACGTTATTTTCCCAGCTTTTTAAATTTTAATTTTGTGTGGTTTAACCATTATTTTCTCAAGTTGGTAAAAGGTCAACTGAAAAGTTTGAAGAAAAAATTAATTAACGTGCTGATAACATTGTTTGATCGCAATTGAAAATTTTTCTAATCTTTTTTCAATTGACAAATTGTCGGGAAGTAATGACATGTGTTTTTGTACAAAACTACGTAAAGATGAGAATTCGCGGTAAAATTGAGATCAAATTTATTTATTGAATTATAATGTTAGAAACCGTATTTACGTATTGAAATGTAGAAAATATTCCAGCCACTTGTCGACAGTCGAAAGTAAAGTCTTGCATGAACTTTATGAAAGAACGAAATGCGCACGAGAAGAACGAACGAAAGTTTAATGCAACGATCCTTTTTTAAGAAGACTTACTTACAGGACGTCCTAAAAAGTTGGATATCTTTTTTAACATGTTTGACGTTGTAATATTTTGTAACATTCAAGAATGTTTTTATTCGGCCCTTCACGGAATAAATAAATTAGAATGCATAAAGCATAATCTGGAGTTTTTTTACTGCAGCCTACGTTATAATTTCCTCAGGATTCAGATTATATTATGTAGATGAAGAACTTTTCAGATTGTTAGATATGAATGAGTATTTTTTGAAATAAAAAATTGATTATCAGTACTTCATAAACTATTAATATATTCTTATAAGAAGCCTATTGTCTGGCGTAAAAATTAGTAATTTATACGAAGGTTCATTTGCCTTCTCATTCATATTCTTGAATTTCAAGGAATGCGATGAAACAAGGAACAAACATACAAGAATTTGAGAGATAGAATGTACTTTATACTACCATCTATCCAATCTTAACGGGCTGGAAAAATCACTATTCATTGTATATCTAACACTCTATAGTCTTCATTTGCAACGTGTTTACTTCGCTCTTTTGTCAAGGAAACCATCGGCGAATACGATAAACAAAGAAACTGCAATCAACGGCCAGATACGGAAATAGAATTGAAATGATGGGAAGACACACACCCCTAGTATTCTCGATATATTTTCATTAATTCTTTACTACAGTTGCCAATTAACGTAACGTTAAAGAACAGATCGAACAATTTTCTCAACTAAAATCGAAAAATAAAATAAAATGTGTGGTAGTGTAAGATTCTTTTCAATCACAATTTTCGCCTACAACTGTAGTTTTGTAGTTTCTCGAGAACATCTTCGAATAATGTTATGTATTATACAGAAATTCGGAAAAACTTCCTACACTGAAATAATGAATCAATATCACATTTGCCTTAATTTTTGTGTAGACAAATGAAACACATCATTATCCAACTTAAAGTTTGTCAAGTTGTGACGATATTCAGTTCACTTATTGATCTCCATGATCTGTTTTTTTCTAAACGTATAAAAAGCAATGTAAATCCACAATATAGTCGAGTTTCATCGTTTATGAAAGTTTTAGTGACGATTTGGTGGGTATAACATGCTGCATCTGAACAGCAATCAATATTTCTCTATAACTATGTCACTTTAGTCGAGTATCTCGAGTATCATATGATGCGCATGTGAATCTTATAATTATCTGCGGTTTAACTCGAATGATCCAGTAAGATAAATATAATTATCCATATCTAAGAATACATGCGTTAATGCATGTAACGTTCTGTCATTTGGGAATACAAATTCATTTTTTTATAGACATTATTTCTCGGAAGATTGCGTCCAAATATTGAAGAAGAATGATAACGTGAAAATTTATAAGAAATGGCAAGTTTTCTGACCAAGATTGAAAAATTGCAATAAACTGATTTTGAAGCACGTTGCACGACCCTTATTGAATTTTACTTGGTTTCTTCTTCTTTATTTGTAAATTACTAGGAAGAATGCAAATTAACGACGTGTTTTCAGATAGAGGATCTGAAAAACTTGAAGCTAGATTCAATGCATCTTAGTAATTATGTATATGTATCGTGATATGAATGATTTTTAATTTATTCAACAAAAGCAGGTGCATTTTTCCATAAACGAAGGCAAATATACTTTGCATTGTAATTGCTGAATCAAGGAAAAAGTACTTTCCAACTTTATTAAATTTTCAGTTGAAATTTATTACGGCGCTATTATTATTTATTCTTTGCATATCTACAACTTCAATGTTCATCGTTGTAAATGCGAGAAATGTTTCTTTCCCACGTTAATCTCCTGGAAAGAGAAAATTTCAACTTACTCCCAATGCAATGAATAAAATTATCATTTAGATGGAGTCTTATTACTAATCTTTGGCTTTACAAAGTTTAATAAAATAAAATAGAGTGTAAAGTAACACTTTTTAAATAAAATTGGGTATAAAGATATAAAGATATAAGAAACAGAAGTTTAATTAATAAAACGATTCAGATATGCTGAACAATTTGAATTGATAGTTCAAATAGTCGTTGAAATTTCGAATAAATTTCACATTTCCGATCGGTGGACAAAAATAGCTTCTCGCCTTCTCATTGTTGGAACGAATAATTCTCTTTTATTTAAACATATCAAAATTCCAGAAGCAACGAAGATTGTTATCGGTGAGGAGAAAATGTGTATATTTCTCCTCAAATAAGCTACCAACTTAGAGAGAAACGTTTAAAATAAAAACTTAATAACAAGAAATCAATAGGATTTTCTTTAAAATCTTATTAAGGTAAAAGTACAGAGCATCGTCATATTAAGCCCGGTTACCGTCATCAATTTCGGGGCTACGAAATCTTGAATAATTCTTTTACGAAATGAAGGACTATTCTAATTTTTCGCACATTTGATGTATTATTTGTATGCAAACAAATTAGTCCAGAGAAACATAAAGAAAAAAATTTAATTCATTAATTCCGAACGGAAATTGACGATACGACAGTGACGATGCTCCGTACATTTACCTTACGAAAAATAAATAATATTAAACGTGTATAGATTGTGAGAAATGCAATTTCATAGGGGTGGAACGATTGAAAATTTCGAGGGGAGACTTTTGTTGTTTCGATGGCTGATTAAGTGATTTAAGTAAATACTCACTCTCTGCTCAACTGCCTTGCTTAGAAACACTCCTAAACAAGTGCTTTCCTCCAGAAGACCGTTGAGTCATGCACGCCACATTTTCAAGTTCTTCACAAAGTCATACCTTGGCACTCCGAAGCGTGTCACAGAATGAAAAAGCAGCTTAGCACTACACAAGATTGACCTTAAGTTAATTCTTAAGCTGAATTGTAACTTGTTCATATATACTGCAATAACTCTCGAAGCTATTAATAGCTCATATAATTTTATAGTTAGTTATGTGTTTGAATATTCAAAATTACTTTTCGTAATAAAATTGAGATGAGATCAATGGAAATTTTGAAATAAACCAGTATGCATTTTTAATGCAGATTCTAGTTTATATCGATTCGACGAAATATACTGAATTTGCAGGAATCAAAATAGTGGGTAGGTACATTATTAGAAGTGTTTCGTTTGGATTTCTTCGACGTACCAAAGAAGATGACAAAAATAACCGCGGACTCCGAAAATTTACGACAATGAATGTGTTTATTTTTACTCTGTATACAATCGTCACATGATTCGTATTCATGTTATACATTTTTGCAGTTGTGGAACTTTAGTTTTTGATGCCATTTTCCATCATTTTTCCTCCAAAAATAATCTTGCGAGTAATCGAGCTTTTTTAGCATTGCTATTTTCAGTGATGTAGAGCGTTTTTTCCAACGACTTGTGATGCTTGGTGCAGTCATGTTATCTCGTCAGTTACAATACTACATTTTATTCTGCGTGTCATTATCACCTTAGACGATTTCTTACTATCTTTTTGAAAACGCTTTTTATATAACTACGTTACGTAATATAAAATTTAATGATTTGTAAATTGAACTTTCACTTAATTTAATACTTTTAAAGCAGTACAGTTTCAGTACTCTTCCGAAAAAGTAATTGTAAATATAAAATGAGTCTACAGTTCAAAGGTACAAATATTTTACGATAAAAATTAATATTTTTCTCATCTACTGCATGGGTAGCCAAAAATACAAGAGATCGATTCCAAGTAACTGAAATATTTAAAAAGTCGTACTGCAAAGATGTCAAAGTTATAATAATGATTCACTGTTGGGTATATTTGTTTATATAAAAAGATCGATTTTTCGCTAATGATTAAAAATTTTAAGTGCTTGAAGTTCAGTTAGTGTCACTGAACTTCGAATTTTCTAAATTATGACGTTCATTACCTTGTCATTTCGTCGAATGTACTATTTGCACTCGGTACAAATTGAGAGAAATTAGATTTGTCAAAGCAAGGTTCCAGTATATAACAGATGAGTAGTTCGTGAAAAGATTGCCAAGAGTGTAATCACAAAGTTACTATTTCCCCATGCGATTCTCGCGTTGATATTCATGCGATAGACACCGGCGTATTGCTTCACACATCAACTACTCCATTTTTCAATGACACGAATTGAATTTATAAATTTATTCAAGAAATACGGTAATAATTTAATAAAACAATGTCGGTGTCATGGAAAAAACAACACTGATTCATCAACTGCAAAAATGCAAGGTTCTAAACGTAAATTTTCGGAAAACATACAACTACATATTGAAATTTACAATAATGTGGCGATGAGCGATTTGATACGTCACATTGCAAATATTGATAAATGCAAATTAAAAGAGGAAAAAGTTTGTGTGAAATTGAATACATTTTGTATAATTATGAAATATGTTGATTCTTAATGTTTCGCGAAAATTGTAACACACCTGAAGAACTGTCATCGACGTTTCTCAGAGCAAACAACGTGCTGTCTAGCTCGAAACAGCGCCGACGACCGGAAAAGCATGCGGCGCGTATTAAAGACGCGAGAACACTGCTCGGCGAGAGGGTAAAAGCACCTTCGCGCTTGGTATTGATCTTCGTGGATGGGGCGTACAACCAGCCGAACAACCCCTTCGAATGTGTTCGTTGCCCCCAACATGGAGTAAAATCCACCTTGATCACTATGGACCGAGACGTTGAAAAAATTCGGATGTTTTTTGTACATCATCTGGTTTATGGAGACAAAGGTTCTTATGAGTTCAGCAATATTTTCAATAGAGACGATAATGCACGTTGTTGAATTTTATTCGAACAGTTCGTTTTTAAAAATGTACAAAATAAAGTTTTTCGAAATATTTTTCAATGGTTTTTTAATTCAGGTTTCACATTTATTTTGAGAATGAGTAAGAATAAGCATTTAACAATGATACATAAAGAAACTGACGTGGAATTTTGTCGAAAACGATTAAATTCGTACAGTATGTAATGTAATCGGGAAAACCCTGGTTAAATAGCAACCCTAATTAGTTTACCTGATTTTCCAAAGTGGCCTAATTCTGAGCTAATAAGTTACGATTATCGCAAGTTTCAGTTGTTAGCATAATGCGTCTCTATTATTTGATGGACAGCGTTTGTCTATTCAAGTCGGATTAATATATTCATTTGATTGCTCTGAATGCAAAAGACAATAAATCGAATAATAATAAAGGTTTGGTTTGTAAAAATTTTTAAAATCGTATCATTCAATTTTAATACCATTATTTTCCTGCTGAACCGTTCAAAAAAATTACGATAGCTTAGCTAACATTTTCAATAACCGAATTTTCGATTCGAAGCAGCTTGTTTCGATTCATAGGATTCTGGAATTTCAATTTTAAAAATATGTAGGAAAAACTTTTTACCGGACCAGGAAAACGAGTCTTCTGTCGGCCTATACCGAAAAAATGTACTGTTACGTTAACAGAAAAAATATTGTTGAAATTCGGCCCGAAAGTAATTTAACTGTTGTGTTTACATCTGACATTTCTGTTATGGCAACCAGAATTTTTTTGTTAACTTAACAGTGTTGAGCACACAAAAACCACGACACAATTGTTATTTTCTTAGGTCTCACTGTTTTGAATGCTACAACTAACAAAAAATTATTTTTAACATTGCCACAAAAATTCTGCCTACGATAACATTATTTTTGTTACGATAACAAAGTTAAAAAAAAGTAAATTACTATTTTTTTAAAAAGTTGAAAAAATTTTTCACTCATATGGATTTGAAATAATTACGATTCGCAGTTAAATATCAAGTTCCGCGACGTAAATTTGAGTTTATTGAAAATTCAATGTAAGTAGATAAGAAAATTGCAACAAGTCGTACAAGATTTACCACGAAAAGCAGTAGTTTCAATCGCGGGCGCACTCCAATACATCGAGTGGCGTAATATATTCTTCCGCTTGAAACGAAATTGTTTTCTTGCCTCCGCTCACTTCTTATACTTAATTCGATATTGAATGATTTCGTTTAATCACCTTTTCTTCACAAATTATTTTGCACATTTTTTCAAAAAAGTTAGATTACTGACTTATATTAGAAATGTTAAAATACTTATTCAATGAATTTGGTTTTATTTTATAATTATGTTGAATTGCTGGACTTTTCGTTACGAAGGTTCTGTCATTAATCGGTTATAATTCATTAAACTAACTCGTCATATTCGATAAATTCCGCCTTTACCGAATTACGCCATACAAATGCGGGAAAATTGAAGAAGAATCGTGCAAAATTTTTGAAGTCACTGTAATAACTATGAGAATTTTGAGTTTTATAAAGTTTAGTGAAAAACGCAATCAGGAAATTATTGGAAATCCAACCTATTCATCTACTTGAAAAGACTATCTGGAAGACAGCGACAGAAAGAACCTTAGAATGTGGAATAAGAAGTAATTTTTTTTAAATTCTTATTCCTTTTCTCACTAAAACTCATTATGCTTCGATACTAAAATCTCAAATAAGTAGTACTGTAAAAATTCCGTATGAAAACTCATGAAAGCATGCATTGTTCCAGTAAATTTTATGCTTTTTATAGAACGTCATTGAAAGATTCGATGTGACTGGCATAACTTAACTACATATTTTAAATAATAATTTCTTCTGCGAAATCTTGTATGATGATCTCTCTAAAACTGAACCAATGAAAGTCAGTGACATATCAATTTTGTGTAAAAAAATCTGTATATAAATGTTCGGAATTGTATCTTAGTCAATTAATATAAACATATGCAGTTTTCGACATTCTTAACATGAGCATATTTTACTATTATCTGCATTTCTTACTCGGTTAATTAGGAATCTGGGCGAATGAATTTAATGATCACCGGCATTTTCTACTTACTCCAAGTGGTAATGCATCACCGATTGATAAAATAGAAATCTATATCAGATTCTCGTGCATTACGATGATATTGTTGTACGTTCATAGATGGCTTCTGCAGAGTTGATCATGGAGAATATTATTTTTGATCGCATACTTTGATGTAAATCAAGAAACGTAATATCTATAAGAATATTATTTCTTCGAAGTTTTTTATAATTTTCATGTTACGTAGAGAATTGAAAATGAAAAATTAGTATTAGAGTCCGAGTGGACGTAAAACATATAGGCTCTGTATATTTGTACGTCCGAAGGTTATAAGGTGAATTGAAGGTCGGCCAACGGTCAGTCTAAGGTCGACGTAGCTTTCTGAACTGACCGAATGTAAATCCATTTTGTTGTGAGGTCTTTTCCGCATGATAATGTAATGGATAACACGGGGAAATGTAAAAATGGATACACATGGATATAAATAATGAAACGGGAAATCATTACTCGAAAACTGAAAATTATGATCTCATCATTCAGAAAGACCCACTTCTGGCCGTATCAATGAATAAAGTTTTACTGGAAATCGTCAAAAGTTCACTGATTTTAATTGAAAGAGTTATCTAACGTAAGCGCATCAAAAGACTGATTTGACTCTCGGATGAACTATCGCACACTGTAACCATTATTATACTTTTCCAACGCTTTTGTAGTGCTTTATCGGCAAGGTTTCGATATTTTCATATTTTTACAGAGCAAGTATTCTTACATATGTACATGATCGATTGAAAGAGACTAAGTAATTCGAAATATCGATTGAAATTATCTCAATTTGATTTACATTTAGATAAGGGAAGGTAATCTAGGTTGGGACGGGTTTCTTTGGATGCCGATATCTCCTTTTCATAATAGTATTTTTCGACTTTTATTGCACCGTTTGAAAACTATATTAAGTGGCTTACTTTCTGCAGATAAGAAATATTTCATGACAATTTTAGAAAAAAATTATAACTAATTTTCTGCATGACTGCAAATCGACGTAAAAATTTTTTGTCGTATAGGTTGGGACACTTTTGAGAACCTGAATAATGCATGACAAAAATTTGTTATAACACAACAGTGTACCTTTTAGTCAAAATTTATTTGTTCAATTGTAATTTAGAATATGAATAAGCAACTTAACGTCTAATTTACATCTATTTTGACAAATTAATCTGATTTCTAGTTTTTCCATGTAAAAAAACTTGCACGCATGTTGGCACTATAACATTACTTTACTGACGATTTCAATACAAAAAAAAATTGTTTAGGTATCAAAGAAAGTGTTCCAACCTATACGACCCGCGTGTCCCAACCTA
>JABFQM010002604.1:0-14524 GCA_022816865.1 Zelostemma sp. ZL-2020 | reverse complement strand
AGGTTCGGTGCGTGAGGGTTTTGGAGTAAAACTAAAAACACACTTTATTTTATATCTTCTAGGCAAGTCAAACCCAAAACAACTCTCGTTTAAGTATCATTTCGAAAAAACAAAAAGATATCATCTTCCAAAGTTACGACTTGAGGGTTTTCCAAAGAATACTAAAACAACGATTGTTTCAGTATCTTCTAGGTCAGTCAAACCTAAAAAAACTCTTATTTAAGTATCATCTGAAAAAACAGAAAGATATCATCTTCCAAAGTTACGACTTGAGGGTTTTTCAAAGGATACTAAAACAACGATTGTTTTAGTATCTTCTAGGTCAGTCAAACCTAAAACAACTCTTGTTCAAGTATCATCTTGAAAAAACAGAAAGATATCATCTTCCAAAGTTAAGACTTTAGAGTTTTTCAAAAAATACTAAAACAACGATTGTTTCAGTATCTTCTAGGTCAGTCAAACCTAAAACAACTCTTATTTAAGTATCATCTTAAAAAAACAGAAAGATATCATCTTGCAAAGTTACGACTTGAGGGTTTTTCAAAGAATACTAAAACAACGAATGTTCAAGTATCTTCTAGGTCAGTCAAACCTAAAAAAAACCTAATAATCTGATAAGTATCGTGATATATAGAATGGCATTTATTTGATCGCTGAAACGCGTCCAAGCCTCGTGGTTAATCTTATCTTTACACGATGTTACCGAAGCGTGCATCCCGCGCTTCTGTCGCGAGTAAGTTACACTCGCCGGGGAAAAACGAGAGAAAAGCGCGCGCGGTCACGCGAGAATCGCGCGTATCCACGCGTTCGCGGCGATATTAATTATCCCAAGATCGCTTCGTTAGCGCAATCCCTTTATTTATCGTTCGCGAGTGCTATTTTTGTTCCAATTTTACGCCGAAAGGCCGTTGATTGGCACTCGAAATTGCTGTCGATTAATTGGCCCGGGTTTGTCATTTCCGGTTGGATTATCAAAGGTCCAACTGCGACTAATTTCCGCTCATCTCCAGTCGTTTCCTCAAGAAAAAAACTGCTGTTTTTGGGTAGCAGTGATTGCGTTATTATAATGTTAATTCACTTTTGTCATGTAACTTTGGATGCATTTTTTTGAGTACATTTCGATGCTTTTTCCTGCAAAAAACTACATAAATAGGTAAAGGATGATTAAAAAACGTTTTGAGCGAGCGCATTTTGAGTAAAGAAAGCAGTGTTAATTTTCGAGTCGCGTTTGAAGGTTAAAATGGCAAGTCCAGGCCGCAATTACGCGCCATAAAGCACGATTGAGACACGCTTCGGCTATTATTTCCCTAAGATTCCGGACAGCGTAATAAATATAAAGGATATAATTTCCCCGCATCAATCATAATTCGAGCCCCGGAAAAGCGGGGAAAAGCGTCGTTTTTGGAGCCGTTATTTATCATTTCTCGTCTTTGGAAACGAGGGAATAATCACGTAATTGGCGCTCTCTTACGAAGCCCTATAATTTTTTTCTCCTCGCGCGTTTCGCCCTTTCTCCTCGAGATAACGCGTGGACCATGTATGGTTCCTTCGTGCGGTTTGACAGCTGTGAAAACGCGTTTTTACAGCGTTGTAAATAATCCGCGAGGTGTTGCTGCCGCGAGGACGACTTGTTTTGTTGAGAGAAAAAGACGAAGGAGAAGAGAAAAATTAACTGTCTCGAGGAGCGCGACTTTCACTCCCGCGGAACAATTCATTTTGGTACTTTTTTTCATAGCGCGCTTTTAAAAACAATCGAAACTCGAGTTTTGAATGTTGAAGTTGCACGAAAAAGCGAAAAAATGGGAAAAGGACGAGAATACTAAAATAACGATTGTTTTAGCATCTTCTAGGTCAGTCAAACCTAAAACAACTCTTGTTCAAGTATCATCTTGAAAAAACAGAAAGATATCATCTTCCAAAGTTATGACTTCAGAGTTTTTTAAAGAATACTAAAACAACACTTGTTTGAGGATCTTATAGGTCAGTCAAGCCCAAAACAACTCTTGTTCCAGTATCATTTCGAAAAAACAAAAAGATATCATCTTCCAAAGTTACGACTTCGAGGTTTTTCAAAGAATACTAAAACAACGATTGTTTTAGTATCTTCTAGGTCAGTCAAACCTAAAACAACTCTTGTTCAAGTATCATCTTGAAAAAACAGAAAGATATCATCTTCCAAAGTTATGACTTCAGAGTTTTTTAAAAAATACTAAAATAACACTTGTTTGAGAATCTTATAGGCCAGTCAAGCCCAAAACAACTCTTTGGGGTTCGCGTGTCTGAATTTCGGACCGATGAACTCGAAAAGCGCGCTTTTCAGGCTCCGCGATTCGTCGTTTGCGCGGTGATTTATGAAAAATGAGGCCGGTAAATTATGCTCCTCCGCAGGCCTTTTTAGGTCCGCGGAGCCGTATTTGGACGCGATAAAAGGTGCAAATGCAGCATCAACCGAGAGCCGGGACACGTTTATCGGCCGGTTGTTTTATGCACTTTAGGGCTGAAACCCCGCACTCGCGGAATATCGATGAGCCGAGACTGAAAGAGCCTTCTTTCGAGACGTTTTTCGTTAATCGGTGAAAGGGAGCGGTTCGCGTGTCTCGAAATGCGTGCCCTTAAGGGACATTCCGGTCA
The DNA here is from genome assembly GCA_022816865.1 of Zelostemma sp. ZL-2020. Classification (NCBI taxonomy): domain Eukaryota; kingdom Metazoa; phylum Arthropoda; class Insecta; order Hymenoptera; family Platygastridae; genus Zelostemma; species Zelostemma sp. ZL-2020. Next base: position 11,893 of record JABFQM010002604.1, on the reverse strand, counting down.
CGTACGCGATCACGCGAGAGCGACCTTTTGCCTGGACGAATCGCGAAATTCCGGAAAGCGGGAAAAATGGGTTTAACGCCGCTTTCGTAAGAGCCTTTGGCTTTTTTCTAGGCGAACTTTCGAAACAACGCGCTCGGAGCGAGCGAGTAACGATCCATAAAGTAGCGTATTTTATTGTACCTGCTCGTCGGCTTTTCTAGTTTTAACAAGACATTCCCGACGATTCGATCGGGTGAAAGGTCGGGCTTGACCGGATCGCTCTTTCAGCAGATGTTTTCCAGAAAAAGTGAGTGAGGTTAGGATGTCCCGAGAGAAAAGGAAAGTGAATCGAAGACTGGCTTTGCCAGGTGAGAATTAATGTTCGGGAAACGGCGAAAAATGCACGGGGGAACGAGTTAATTAATGAGCGAGGTACACACGGAACGCGCCGAGCTCTTTGCGAAACGTTATTGCCTGGGGATGGGGAAATTAACATTTCATTGTTTTTACGATCGACGGAATGGTCCGCAAGTTGGGAGCTTATTATAAACGCGCATTAAGTTTTCGAGTTTATGATTGCGATGGGAGTTCTTTCAATGATCGAAATCTACCTCTTTCCCAAGTTTTTCATTTCATTCTGCAGCTTGGTTAAACGTCAAAAGCTAGTATAAATGATTATCTTCCAAAATTACGACTTTAGGGTTTTTCAAAGAATACTAAAACAACGATTGTTTTAGTATCTACTAGGTCAGTCAAACCTAAAACAACTCTTGTTCAAGTATCATCTTGAAAAAACAGAAAGATATCATCTTCCAAAGTTATGACTCCAGAGTTTTTTAAAGATTACTAAAACAACACTTGTTTGAGGATCTTATAGGTCAGCCAAGCCCAAAACAACTCTTGTTCCAGTATCATTTCGAAAAAACAAAAAGATATCATCTTCCAAAGTTACAACTTTAGAGTTTTTCAAAAAATACTAAAACAACGATTGTTTTAGTATCTACTAGGTCAGTCAAACCTAAAACAACTCTTGTTCAAGTATCATCTTGAAAAAACAGAAAGATATCATCTTCCAAAGTTATGACTTCAGAGTTTTTTAAAGAATACTAAAACAACACTGGTTTGGGGATCTTATAGGTCAGCCAAGCCCAAAACAACTCTCGTTCAAGTATCATTTCGAAAAAACAAAAAGATATCATCTTCCAAAGTTACGACTTGAGGGTTTTTCAAAGAATACTAAAACAACGATTGTTTCAGTATCTTCTAGGTCAGTAAAACCTGAAACAACTCTTGTTCAAGTATCATCTTGAAAAAACAGAAAGAAATCATCTTCCAAAGTTATGACTCCAGAGTTTTTTAAAGATTACTAAAACAACACTTGTTTGAGGATCTTATAGGTCAGTCAAGCCCAAAGCAACTTTTGTTTCAACCTAACCTAACCGGGTTTGTCTGGATTCAAGTAACTCCAATTTTTTATGTTAGAAAACATGGAAATACACACATATAAAATCAGGTTTGGCCCGAATTATAGGATATCCATGTTCATTGGTCAAACGTCAAAAGCTAGTGTAAATGATATTTCAATCATCGTAGAACAACCTAAAAATGCCAGAAACCCAAAAGCAGGAAGGATGCACGAGACAAAGCATTTGGCAAAGCCCACAAAAGCGCATGCTATTAGTCGAGTGTACACGTACCCTGTACCACGTAGCCACCTGCGAGGCGTTCAAAAAAGGTGTGAAGCGGTGATGTCGTCGTCGTCAAGTGTCGAATAAAGGGCACACACACACGGGACGATTCGAAGTGGAAAAAACAGAAACAACACAACATCGAGATCAGAACAATTATTCCCCTCAAACAAAATCGCAGGTCTTGTTTCGACGAACTCGGAATTTCATGGCTCATTCATTCCCGATTCACAAATCGACATAAATTTCATTAAAAAAGCCATGCAATTCGTCGTTCGTCGAGGAAAATCGGGGGTTATCGATGCTGCTGTACCTCCTGTGTCCCAGAAAACGCAAGCGTGTGGGACAAAAAACGTATGTCACGCGTGAGAAAAGGGAGAAAAGAGTAGGCGTCTTTACAGAAGCGAAAAGCGACACACTGACACTTTTTAGCTGGAAGAAACGAACGCTGTTCGATCAGTTCTCTCGGATCCATGATAAAGCGTGTCCGTTTCGAGCCGTGTTTATTTAAACTCGCGCGCACCGATGTTCATTAGGGTCGAGGGAACGAATCTCGCCTGATTAACCCGGAGAACTCGTTATTCGCGGTTCACCGCGCTCTGTAATTGCCTCGCGAAACGTTCGGGATTTATCATGGATCGTGGCGAAATCTCGAGAAGTCGGGAATGTCGCGGGATTACCTTTGGTAATGAAGCGAGGCATTGCTGCTTGACGTCCCAAACCAGCTGGTCTTTGGGGAACTGGAGGCATTTGCTGACGTATAATTCCGGGACGTGGACACGGGCGAGGAGGACGCCTTCTTCGACGGAACCCACCTCCGATGCGGGCTCCTGCTGACCTTGACCTTGTGACTGGCCGTCTCCGGGAGCCGCGCCCTGCTTAGGTCCCGCCTCCATCGTTTCCTGGCCTATTATTTTACCCTGCCATCACATCTGGAACAATTCACCATATTCCACTTTTGAGCGGGACCAAAATTTGCAACGGCGATCGCACGAGGCCAAGGGAAAGTAACGGTGAGGGCGTACCGTTGGGGTTAGGGCATTTTTCTTCGGGCTCGTTAATATTTTACACAAAGTTCCGCGCTGGTTTTCGGCCTGTAGCCTTCAAGAACATCGAGCATCTAGCATCGTAAGCACGCAATTTTCACGAAGTACGATAAAAGTTGATTTTCTACTGTTGTATTATTGACTATATCACAATATTTTGAACTTATCTACAATACCCCAGAATAAACATGATGATCGACTGCTGTTGCTGTCATAAATTTCGTTATTGTTGTCGTTGTCGTCGTTCCTGTTAGAAATGTTGTTTTTGTCATCTTTGCTGTCATAAATTTCGTTATTGTTGTTGTTAGAAATGTTGTTTTTGTCGTCGTTGCTATCATAAATTTCGTTATTGTTGTTGTCGTCGTTCCTGTTAGAAATGTTGTTTTTGTCGTCGTTGCTGTCATAAATTTCGTTATTGTTGTTGTTACTGTTAAAATGTTGTTTTTGTCGTCAGTGTTGTTATCCATGTTGTTGTTGTCGTTACAGCTGTCATTATTCTGAACAACATTGTTATTGTCGTTGTTTTTGTTGTTAATGTTGTCGTTCTCGTCGTTGTTGCAGTCGTTATTATTCATAATGATGTTGTTGTTGTTGCTTTTAGAAATGTCGTTTCTGTCGTCGTTGCTGTCATAAATTTCGCTATTATTTTTGTTGTTATTGTTGCTGTTAGAAATGTTTTTGTCGTCGTTGCTGTCATAAATTTCGTTATTGTTGTTGTTGTCATCGTTCCTGTTAGAAATGTTGTTTTTGTCATCTTTGCTGTCATAAATTTCGTTATTGTTGCTGTTAGAAATGTTGTTTTTGTCGTCAGTGTTGTTTTCAATGTTGTTGTTGTCGTCACAGCTGCTGCTGTTAGAAATGTTGTTTTTGTCGCCGGTGTTGTTGCTGTTAGAAATGTTGTTTTTGCCGTCGTTGCTGTCATAAATTTCGTTATTGTTGTTGTTACTGTTGAAAATGTTGTTTTTGTCGTCAGTGTTGTTATCAATGTTGTTGTTGTCGTTACAGCTGTCATTATTCTGAACAATATTGTCATTGTCGTTGTTTTGGTTGTTAATGTTGTCGTTCCCGTCGTTGTTGCAGTCGTTATCATTCATAATGATGTTGTTGTTGTTGCTGTTAGAAATGTCGTTGCTGTCATAAATTTTGCTATTGTTTTTGTTGTTATTGTTGCTGTTAGGAATGTTTTTGTCGTCGTTGCTGTTATAAATTTCGTTATTGTTGTTGTTGTCGTTTCTGTTAGAAATGTTGTTTTTGTCATATTTGCTGTCATAAATTTCGTTATTGTTGCTGTTATAAATGTTTTCGTCGTCAGTGTTGTTATCATCGCTGAAATATCACTTTAGAACATCACTGTTCCGCTTTTGTTTTCGGCCTGTAGCCTTCAAGAACATCGAGCATCGAGCATCGTGAGCACACAATTTTCACGAAGTACGATGAAAGTTGATTTTCTACTGTTGTATTATTGACTATATCACAATATTTTGAACTCATCTACAATACTCCAGAATAAACATGATGATTGACTGCTGTTGCTGTCATAAATTTCGTTATTGTTGTTGTTGTCGTCGTTCCTGTTAGAAATGCTGTTTTTATCATCTTTGCTGTCGTAAATTTCGTTATTGTTGTTGTTATTGTTGCTGTTAGAAATGTTGTTTTTGTCGTCGTTGCTGTCATAAATTTCGTTATTGTTGTTGTTACTGTTGAAAATGTTATTTTTGTCGTCAGTGTTGTTATCAATGTTGTTGTTGTCGTTACAGCTGTCATTATTCTAAACAATATTGTGATTGCCGTTGTTTTGGTTGTTAATGTTGTCGTTCTCGTCGTTGTTGCAGTCGTTATTATTCATAATGATGTTGTTGTTGTTGCTGTTAGAAATGTCGTTTCTGTCGTCGTTGCTGTCATAAATTTTGCTATTGTTTTTGTTGTTGTCGTTCCTGTTAGAAATGTTGTTTTTGTCATCTTTGCTGTCATAAATTTCGTCATTGTTGTTGTTACTGTTGTTGTTATAAATGTTTCTGTCGTCAGTGTTGTTATCAATGTTGTTATTATCGCTGAAATATCACTTTAGAACATCACTGTTCCGCTTTTGTTTTCGGCATGTAGCCTTCAAGAACATCGAGCATCTAGCATCGTAAGCACACAATTTTGACGAAGTACGATGAAAGTTGATTTTCTACTGTTGTATTATCGACTATATCACAATATTTTGAACTCATCTACAATGCTCCAGAATAAACATGATGTAGCGATTCAATTGCGCGAACGAATGGTTTCTCATTTCCTCGTTTACCGACCGAGTTTCATTTCCACCGTCGATTCTAGAAAAAAAGAACGTAAAAACAGAAGAAAAAAAACCGTATTTCGAACGCGACCGCGAAGGAGGTAAGAGGCGATCGGCCGATGATGATGGAAGAGCACGAGGAGGTCGAGCAGTGACAAGCGGTAAATCATAGTTTTACGGCCCTCTTTATGCGGGCCTTGAATATTCGCGAGGATTTTTACGTCCCCTCGACCTCGGCAGACGTAATTAAGACGACGAAAACGAGTCGCGTTTTTTGCCCTCTTCGAAATCCTGCGCCGTCCCATTCCATTTCATTCGCTATAATGCGCGTACGGTCAAACGTGCAAATGCGCGAGATTAAAGATTCATTCCGCGCGCGCGCAAGCGGAGTGCCCCCAGTTCCAAAGCGATTACCTCATTACGTCTTTATTCCACGCGCGTCACGTGCACTAAAGCGGTGGAAAAGAGTGCCTTTATTGACCCCGTAGAAAAAAAGCTCACCCCCTTTCGATCCGGCCAAAGCAGCACGTTTTATCCGCATTAAGCACTCGACACTCGAAAGGTTCGGCATTTCTTCGCGGGAAAAGCCGAAATCGCGAAGTTACACGCCCCGGGTGAAATTGGTAGCGCGGGCCGCGCTCTCCCGATCATTCCTCCGTGGGGTGCATCCCGCGACTGGAGGAAGGTCCTGGGTGGCGCCACTCGAGAGCCGGCTTTTAGGCTGCCGCTGCTCCCCGGAGGGGAGAGCAGCGGCCGTCGTGGATGTGGTTACCTGGCAACGCGGAGAAGATCGACCGAGAACCCTACCCCCACCTCGATGGGAACCGGCGCCGGGAGGAAGGGTGCTCGGCGCCGGTTCCTACGTCCCTGAGATTCCGCGAGGGGATGAATGCGCGCGTGTTGCGCGTCAACTTGGATTCGGGCCCGCGGGAAGAGAGGCTATCGACCCGCGTTTCGCCGGCGAAACGTAGGTAAAGGCCTGGCTCGCCCTCGCATTTCCAGCTTTTTCTTGACTAACGGGAATGCTATCTTTTCTATTCAACGCTTTGGCGTTTTTATTGTTGTTATTCTTGTTGTCCTTGTTATAAATGTCGCTGTTGTCGTTATAGTTGTCGTTAATCTTAACAATGTTGTTTTGGTTGTTGGTGTTGTCGTTCTCGTCGTTGTTGCTGTCGTTATCATGATGTTGTTGTTGTCGTTGCTGTTAGAAATGTTGTTTTTCTTGTCGTTGCTGTTATAAATTTCATTATTGTTGTTGCTGTTGTTATTGTTGCTGTTGAAAAGGTCGTTTTTGTCGTCGGTGTTGTCGTTGCTGTTAGAAATGTTGTTTTTGTCGTCGTTTCTGTCATAAATTTCGTTATTGTTGTTGTTGCTGTTAGAAATGTTGTTTTTGTCATCTTTGCTGTCATAAATTTCGTTATTGTTGTTGTTGTTATTCTTGCTGCTATGAATGTTGTTTTTGTCGTCAGTGTTGTTATCAATGTTGTTGTTGTCGTTACAGTTGTCATTATTCTGAACAATGTTGTTGTTGTTATTGTTGCTGTTAGAAATTTTGTTTTTGTCGACGTTGCTGTCACGAATTTCGTTATTGTTGTTGTTGTTGTCGTTCCTGTTAGAAATGTTGTTTTTGTCATCTTTGCTGTCATAAATTCCGTTATTCTTGTTGTTGTTGCTGTTATGAATGTTGTTTTTTGTCGTCAGTGTTGTTATCAATGTTGTTGTTGTTACAGCTGTCATTATTCTGAACAATGTTGTTGTTGTTGTTATTGTTGCTGTTAGAAATGTTGTTTTTGTCGTCGTTGCTGTCATAAGTTTCGTTATTGTTGTTGTTATTGTTATTGTTGCTGTTATAAATGTTGTTTTTGTCGTCAGTGTTGTTATCAATGTTGTTGTTGTCGTCACAGCCGTCATTATTCTGAACAATGTTGTCATTGTCGTTGTTTTGGCTGTTGTTAGTGTTGTCGTTCTCGTCGTTGTTGCTGTCGTTATTCATAATGATGTTGTTGTTGTTGCTGTTAGAAATGTTGTTTTCGTCGCCATTGCTGTTATTAATTTAGTTATTGTTGCTGTTAGAAATGTTGTTTTTGTCATAAATTTCGTTGTTGTTGAGGTTATTGTTGTCAATACTCATGATAATGTTGTTGTTGTCGTCGTTGCAGTTGTTGTTATGATTCTTAGTAATTTTGTCGTCGTTATTATTATTGTTGTTGTTGTTGTCGTTCTCGTCGTTGTTGCTGTGGTTATTCATAATGCTGTTGTTGTTGTTGTTAGAAATGTTGTTTTTGTCCTATCCTATTAACGCGTTATTGTTGTTGTTGTTATTATTGTTGTTTCGGCTGTTGTTAGTGTTGTCGTTGTTATTATTATTGTTGTCGTTGTTTCGGCTGTTGTTAGTGTTGTCGTCATCGCAGTTGTCAACAACAACAATAACAACATTCACAACAGCAGTTGAAAATGTTGTCATTGTTGCTGTTGTTATTGCCGTCGACGTTGTTATGAATGTTGTTGTCCTTATTCTGAATAATGTTGTTATTGTCATCGTTGCAGTTGTTGTTGTTACGATTCTCAGTAATATTGTTGTAATTATTCTTGCTGTTGTTGTTTCGGCTGTTGTTCGTGTTGTCATAATCATCCACGATAATGTCATTGTTGTCGCTATCACTGCTCTTAAAAATGTTGCTATTGTTGTTGTTGTTGTTGTCATCACTGTTAAAAATATTGCTATTGTTGTTATCATTTTCAATCACGCGATCACAAACGTTTTATCGTCGTCGTTGTTATCGCCGTTGTCGTGGTCGTCTAATCAGGAATAAAGACGTCGAGAACACGTGTAGGGCTATGCTCGATATACATTCCTCCCCTTTTGGAAATTGGCCTTGGGCGCTCGCGATGATTAAAGGAATAAATGCATGGAATGAGAAGCGGAGAATAGACATTCCCATCCCCATAAATGGGAATCGAGCGCACTCTTCCGCGCTGGCCACGGTTGACACGTCGAAACGAAGCTCTCGGCTTCGAAAGATCGCATTTCCGGAATGACTATTTCACCCTCTCGCGCCACGATTCCCATCCTGGAATCATGGGAAATCGAATATGCCTCGAACGTGTTTCACTCCGAAAGTCATGAGAGTTCGAAGTTGGACGAACGGTGGCGAGAGAGGGTTTGATTAGTTCGGAGCTAATAACGAGGCTAATGCATCCGGCTACCCCATGGAGATCATTAGGGAGGCGAGACTCGAGACATCGTTGAGAAATGAAAATTCCATAATGATCCATCGACGGGGAAATGATTTACTGCCACTGCCAGAGCTTTAATGGCGCGTTTGCCGAGCGAGTTGCCTTCAAAGGTCGCTCTGGGTCTAGATCCGAGCGATGCGCGAGTCTTTTAAACCAAATTCACAACAAAATTTATATTATATCGTTGTTGTTGTTTTCATTTGGATTCATGCTCTTGCTGTTGTTGCCATCGTTCGAGCTATTGTTATTCAACTGTTGTTCTTGTCGTTGCTTTTTCGAATGTTGCTGTTGTCGCTGTTGTTTTTATTAATGTCGTTATTGTTGTTGTTTTAGTTGTCATTTTCATCAATAATGTTGTTGTCGTTGCTTTTTCAAATGTTGCTATTGTTGTTGTTGCTGTTGTCATAGTTGCCGTTGTAGTTATTCTTTTCGTTGCTTTGTCAATGTTGCTACTATTGTTGTTGTTGCAGTTGTCATTTTTGTCGCTGTTGTTTTCATTAATGTTGTTATTGTTGTTGTCATAGTTGTCGCAGTTATTCTTGTCGTTGCTTCTTTTAATGTTGCTATTGTTGTTGTTGCTGTTGTTATTGTTGCGCTGTTGTTTTTATCAACGTCGTAGTTATTCTTGTCGTTGCTTTTTTGATGTTGCTATTGTTGTCGTTTTTTGTTGCTGTTGTCGCTGTTGTTTTTCATTAATGTTGTTATTGTTGTTGTTTTAGTTGTGTATTTTTATCAATAATGTTGTTGTCGTTATTCTTATCATTGATGATAATGTTGTTGTTGTCACAGTGTCGTAGTTTTCTTGTCGTTGCTTTTTTGATGTCGCTATTGTTGTCGTTGTTTTTGTTGCTGTTGTCGCTGTTGTTTTTATTAATGCCGTTATTGTTGTTGTTTTAGTTGTCATTTTAATCAATAATGTTGTTGTCGTTATTCTTGTCGTTGCTTTTTTAAATGTTGCTATTGTTGTTGTTGCTGTTGTTATTGTTTTTGTTGCTGTTGTTTTTATCGATGCCTTTATTGTTGCTGTTGTCATAGTTGTCGTAGTTATTCTTTTCGTTGCTTTTTCAATGTTGCTACTATTGTTGTTGTCATTGTTGTCGCTGTTGTTTTTATTAATGTCGTTATTGTTGTTGTTTCAGTTGTTATTTTTATCAATAATGTTGTCGCTATTCCTATTATTGATGATAATGTTGTTTTTGTTGTTGTTGTCGTTGCTTTTTTGAATGTTGCTGTTGTTATTGTTGTTGTCGCTGTAGTTTTTATCAATGCCTTTATTGTTGTTGTTGTCATAGTTGTCGTAGTTATTCTTTTCGTTGCTTTTTCAATGTTGCTACTATTGTTGTTGTTGCTGTTGTCATTGTTGTCGCTGTTGTTTTTATTAATGTCGTTATTGTTGTTGTTTCAGTTGTTATTTTTATCAGTAATGTTGTCGTTATTCTTATTATTGATGATAATGTTGTTTTTGTTGTTGTTGTCATAGTTGTCGTAGTTATTCTTGTCGTTGCTTTTTTTAATGTTGCTATTGTTGTTGTTGCTGTTGTTATTGTTGCGCTGTTGTTTTTATCAATGTCGTAGTTATTCTTGTCGTTGCTTTTTTGATGTTGCTATTGTTGTCGTTGTTTTTGTTGCTGTTGTCGCTGTTGTTTTTTATTAATGTTGTTGTTTTAGCTGTGTATTTTTATCAATAATGTTTTTGTCTTTATTCTTATTATTGATGGTAATATTGTTGTTGTTGTTGTCATAGTTGTCGTTGTAGTTATTCTTTTCGTTGCTTTTTCAACGTTGCTACTATTGTTGTTGTTGCTGTTGTCATTGTCACTGTTTTTTATTAATGTTGTTATTGTTGTTGTTTCAGTTGTTATTATTATCAATAATGTCGTTGTTGTCGTCATTATTCTTGTTATTGATGATAATGTTGTTTTCTTTGTTGCTGTTGTTGTTATCATATTTATCGTTGTTTTCGTCATTGTCGTTGTTGTTGTTGTCAAATTTTTCTCAAATCAAATTTCTTGGATGATAATGTTTTTGTTGTTGCTGTTGTTGTCATAGTTGTCGTTGTAGTTATTCTTGTCGTTGCTTTTTTCAATGTTGCTATTGTTGTTGCTGTTATCATCGTTGTTTTCAATAATGTTGTTGTTGTTTCAGTTGTTGTTATCATCAATAATGTCAGTGTTGTCGTCGCTATTCTTATTATCGATGATTTTGTTGTTGCTGCTGCTGTTGTTCTCGTCATTGTCGTTGTTTTTATTGATGTTGTTATAGTTGTCCAATTTTTTGCGTTCCCTAATCTCTAAATCAACGAATCAGCAAAAGCTTATCAGATAACGCGGAAAAATTGAAAACCCTTAGCGGAGAAATGGGTAATTTGCACAGCGGAAATGCAGCAAAATTGACGATCGGAATGCAAATATTGGGAGTCGGGAAAAAAGTCGCTTCGCCATACCATTCGTTTGTCAGCAATAATATTGAGTTATCAGAGCAAGGGCATCTTTCCCATTGTGCTCTCGCAAAAAAAAAGTGATGGAAATATCGATAAACATTGAACGGGCGTGTATGGATATGGCGCAATGTCTCATTGTGCAACGGAAATTCCAATAACGATGCGTTGCATTTGTTTAAACGAGGGAGAAAAAACATGCCTTTACGTTTTCCATAAAATACGGGGCTATTTCCGGGGCCGAAAATATGCAATTGAATCGGGCGCGAGGAAATTGCGACCGCGTTAAATCCAATATTCCTCCTCGGGAGTCTCGAGGGTGACGTTAGATGGGCTTCTACTTATCGATGCTTCCGACCCTTCGGTATGTCGAAGCTTTTAGTATCTCGCAGGGGGGACGTCCAATGCCAACGCCGACATTTTCACCGTGTTTAGTCTTTCCGATACGATTAATGTTCGATCGTGTCGACATCGTTTTATCCCGTAACACTTGCTCTTATCGCGTCTCTTTTATCATGCCTTTTCTTATTTATACTTTCCGCAATTCATATGACATTATTTAAAACAGGATTATTTTCATCATTCTAGTTATCGTTATTGTTGTTGTCGTTGTCTTTAATGTTGTTCTCGTTGTTGTCGTTATTGTTGTTGTTGTTGTTATTATTATTTTACTATTCTTATTGTTGCTGTTTTTAGGATTGTTGTTGTTATTGTTGCTGTTTTTAGGATGGTTGTTGTTATTGTTGCTGTTTTTAGGATTGTTGTTTTTATTGTTGCTGTTGTTAGCGTTCTTAATAATGTTGTTGTTGTTATCGTTTTTATTGTTGTTGTATTGGTTGTTATTATTATTCTTCTTCTACTATGACTATAGTTGTTGTCTTTGTTGTTGCTGTTGTTAGCATTCTTAAAAATGTTGTTGTTGTTGTTGTCGTTGTTGTTCTTCTTAGAAAGGATGAAAATGTTGTTGCTGTTGTTTCAGTTATTGTTGTTGTTGTCGTTATTGTTATTACCGTTGTTGCATTATTCATGTTGTTGTTGTTTCGATTATTATTCTCCTTCTTTTAGTATGATTATAGTTGTTGTCTTTGTTGTTGCTATTGTTAGCATTCTCAATAATGTTGTTGTTGTTATCGTTGTTCTTGTTGTTGTTGTTTCGGTTGTTGTTATTATTGTTCTTTTACAATGACTATAGATGGTGTCTTTGTTGTTGCTATTGTGAGCATTC
>JABFQM010002603.1:0-14526 GCA_022816865.1 Zelostemma sp. ZL-2020 | reverse complement strand
GCTGAAACTAGATTTTCATGTTGTTGCAACTATATTCAAATCTACATTGTTAACTACAGAAAAAAGTCGAGGACAATTTCAACTACGCTGACTCAAGCTGCCCTGACCTATTTTTTCTCTCAGTGTAAGCGCACATTTCGATCACCCATAAGCGCACAAATCGACCGCTTATAAGCACAAAAGCCTATTTTTTAGCTGTGGATATTAACTTTACAGTTGTAGTCAGAATTCTGATTGTTGATTGCATATATTTATCCGTGCAACACGGAGATGCTGCGTATGCGGGAAATTATGATGGATCATAATGCAGCGTCGATTGGAGGCAATCGAGCGTGACGTTTGGCGTCGAATGCCACGGCGAGTTTTGGGGCCCGAAAGCAATAAAGGCCCGCAAGTCAACGCCAACGTTACCACCCGCAATCTCTGTCGGCAAACAGGCCTCGTCGTAAATATCGGAGTGCCCGTCGTCTCGACTCTTTTTGTGCGAAGCACCAGCACATTAGCTACGCCTCCGCGTTTTCTCAAGAAACGAGCTACCGGGCACATTTCGGGGCGGTTTGCCTCGCTGTTTCCCGGGGTCCCGGAAAAATGTGGAATTCATTTCAGCCGTGAAATATAACATTATGCCGGGGGTCGGTATGAAAGACGAGCGTAGTGGAAAGTTGAAGAGTCAAGAAGTCGACTCCTTTGGGGTTTCGGGAAATATACGGCAGGGTTATTCATCGATTAGGCTAAGCCAATCTACCATTGTCAAGCAATTTTCGCTAAACCCATTTGCGTAATTTACGACGACGAATCTATTACGCTTTTCGTTGACGCGCGGAACCTGAACCCCCGCGGATAACGAGGACAGACTCTATCTCTAAAACAAAAAGAGAAGAAGAAGACCGTCGAGTCCAACTTGAGGCTTCTGCCCAAAAGCTTGATAAACGTTGGTTTGATTTATGAAGCGGCAGTGGAAGACAAATTTGTGAATTTACAACTCTAACGCTACTGAAAGAACAATTGGGTTGACTCGACAAAAATTGCATCGTCAGATTTCAACTTAACTGTGTGATTTCGATAGCCATCGCCTGAGAAATTCGGTTCACTCGAAATGACAAAATGTTCTTTCAATATGGTACCAGAACGGTCATTGGAAATCGGAATTTCTGATTGTTCAAAGCTTTGAAAAGTAAGCGAAATGCGATTTCGCCGAAGGGAGGAAACAAGGGCAGAAGACATATTAAGCGATATCATCCGGCGTTGATCAGGTTGACATATGGGCCTCGAAATCTCCGGCACAACACAGGCCATTAAACCCCGGCCAATATGACCGCGGGGGTGGTAAGTGAATAAAGTGTCGTGTTGTTAAATGGCTTCGCAGCAATACGAACACACGCTTACACCTCAGTTGGCCAATTCTTGCGGCTAATTTAGAGTGTTATTTATTTAATTGTCATGATACACTCAACACCTGGACGCCGGCGCGTTTCCTTTCCTTACGATGTATTCTCCTCGCCCCTCAATTTGCGGCACGATCGATCAGCCTAATTCACGACGTAGACTAATCTTTCCTCGGCTATTCTCTCTCACCGACGAACAATTTATTTGATAACGGTCATTAAATCGAGAACGAATTTCGTTTCTGCAAAGAACAATCTTTAGATCCCTTTTATTTATTTTATGGGAGAATTGGGAGATGATTATAATAAAATTGTGTTATATAACAACAAATCTTTTTGTCTGAAAAAGATAAAGAACATCTTTCACCAATGAAATCAACGATTTATCTCTCTAAATTCCTTGGAGTGAAAATCCACTCCATTGGAATGGATTTTCGCTCCAGCGAAGGGTGGGAATACCGCCAGTACCCTTGGAGTGGAATTCCACTCTAATGTGATAGTGAATTGACCACTCCAAAATTGGATAGAAAAGTTCACTCTTCTTGGAGTGAAAATCTTAAAAATAACGAAAAAAATATAATTTCGGGGTATTATGTTCTAGCTAAGAACGCACGCCATTACACTAAGATTCGACCGCAATATAAGCGGCAAATTTACCCTAAACTGGAGTGAAGAATTCGCTCCAATAGAACTGGATGATCCACTCCAATGGAAGTGGAAGATTCACTCTAAATAGAAGTAGGGAATTCGCTCCAATAGAATTGGCTGATTCACTCCATTAGGAGTAGAAGATTCACTCTAATAGAGTAAATTTTCAACTCCAGCTAGGATTGATGAAGTCACTCTCAAAATTGGAGTGAAAATCCACTCCAAGCAGAGCGGTTGGACCAGTCACTCAACGATTGGAGTGACTAATTCACTCCGAGGAATTTAGAGAGATCGATGCAGGTTTTTATAGTGAAATGTATTGGCCACAAAAAACGTTTACCCCATAAAAAAAATCACTAAAAAGAGCCAAATCTCCCGCATGCGCGTTTATGAGGATAACTTTGCTGGACAATGATTTGCGGTGGGTTACTCAAAACAAATTTTAATAACAAGAAAAAAAAATGCAAAAATCGTTAGCCTTGAAATATACAGCCTAGGGAAAAAAAGCAGACATATATGACCAAGACTGTACATGTTTCATTCCAGTCACTCTGAATTTGGCCATTTCGAGTCGCTCACCTTCCCGCTTTTTTGACTGTTTATAGCTATATCGAAATTGCGAGGCGACCCGTCATTTTGAAAAGGCTTTACCTTACTTGGAATTGTCAAAGTCCAAAAGCGCCACCCCTTGCTCTAAATATGACAAATTATTCTTTTTCAATTCACGAATTTTTCTATGAATTAACGTAGTGAAATGTATACGAAAAAAAAAAATGATTTGATTATGATATGAAGGAAAAAGCGAGCAACGGTGTTAAAAGTGAAACATTAGTTCATTATTCGGAACTTTCATATTCTCACGAGCCAACGACTTTAATTCCGCCATCGTGGCCTTTGGCACAGTCAATCTAGCATTAGGACGATCCACCTCGACATTTCGGAGCAATTAACGTCCGCGTCGAGGCAGGACGGTCCATAAATCCCGGATCGACAGGAAAAAGCCGGATGAATTTGAAGTTGTTCTCACAATCTCCCTCCCCCCGTTGACGCATTGTCAGCAACCCCTTCCCTTTCCTCTTTCCTCCTCTTCGCTGTGTCTGTCCCGTGTCTCCTCTCGGCAATCTCTAGAAAATGAACCCCATAAATAAACTCGGCCGGGCAATAATTTCGTTGCGATCGTGCGACAAGAGTTTTTTTTAATCCGACTCTTTCTCTCTCACCTGTGTCGGTGAAGTGAAAAAGGGGGCGAGCGAAAAAATAGAGAGGACGCGAGCGAGTGCGATTGTGTTCGTAATCAAATTGAAAATTCCCTGAGCGGAGGAAATCAGGTGGCTCCACCGATAAAAGAGTAACCAACTGATACAATCGAATCGGTTTCTCGTGTCACATGACTTCGAATAAGCGAAGGGACACGGCGCTACTGGATTCTGCATGATTCTTCGTCTTTTTTTCGACGCCATTTGCCGCAGATTTCCCTGGAGGGAAAAAGGATTCTCCTCGGAGACGAACAACGCGCGACTACTGGATGTACCGTGAAAAAGTCGATATTATGGAAAGCTTTGTGCACCGTAATGCCGATCAGACGGCGAAAGGATTAGTTCATACGTTGACTCGTTCTTTTTACGCTTCGCTCAAATTCACGAGTCGATTTTTCTTTCGGAAGAAAAATTTTTCTGACATTTCTAGAGAACGAAATTGTTAGTTTTGGACGGTTGACATTTAGAACTTATCATCGAAAATAATGGGTTTTGTGAATAAAATATCGATATTTCATTAGAACCCATTTGGATCCGAGATGTAATCATTAAAGACATCGGGTTATCAAGGTGTATCGAAATATATCGAAATCGTGGATTTCAAATTTTGTTAGAGTTTAGATTTGATGGAAAAACAATTGAATTTCTTGAAGATTCCAAGATTGTGATCGGGAGATAATCTGATGGCGTTCAAGAAGAAATTTTTTGACTTCGATTAATTTTATGAATTTTCATTCGAGAGAGAATAAATGCAAAAAATGTTTTTTCAAGGAAGAATAAATTTTAGATGATGAAATTACAAGATAAAAAAAAGGAATGCTTTGTACTGCATGTAAGTATCTCGAAGTTCCAAAAATTTTGATCCGACACAAAGCAATCTTCATTCAAATTCCAAAACGCGAAGCGCGTGTAATCTAATGATTTAAATTTGAACTAGTGCAGCAACGCCACCTCTCGGTACTAAATTCAACCAAAATCCCCGTGGCAAAGGCACGCGCGAGAAAATCAAAAGACGGAAACTTCACTACCCATTGCACAAAACAATTTCCTTCTCTACCGACATTTCATCTTCATGTAAAACATTCGGGCCAAAATCATAAGAAAAATGGCGTCATTAGCGGGTGTTCGTTTCTTTGCGCGAAGTACGGATTTATTAATCAACTCGGCTTGTCGCGTGGCCGCCGTAAGGTCAGGGCAATTATTTCACACGAGCCATAGACTGATGCACATAGCGAAACAATTTCGGCCGGCCCTGCTTTCTGTTGAGGTAGGACACGCACACGAGAGTCTCGGGACACCGAAAGCGCACTCGAAAACCTTCATGGACACGCTCGTTTCGACCCGAACTCTCTTATTTCTTCGATATTTCCGCGTTATGTAACTGTCAAGCCACGATTTTCCCCTCATTTCCGCGATCTTGCGATCGCTCATTTTTCTCTTTCCTTTTTTACGTAATTCTTCGCTATTTTATCGATCATGTTTTTTTCTTTTACGATATGTATTAATTCCCTCTTATTTATTTTCTCGTAAACGCAGGTAAATTATGCGCAAAATCACAGATTCTCGAACGGATACGAGGGGGCAAACGAAGTGAAAGAAAAACTGTCCCCCGAGGAAATAGAGAAGCGAGTGCTAAAAGTTGTCGCAGCTTACGATAAAATCACTGCCGACAAGGTTGATATTCACTTGAATTTTCACGTTTGATTAATCGAAGTTTTTATGTTTTCCAGGCTGTAACGGAACCACGGATCGAGCCGGTGCGCAGCTACAGTCACGGGCCACCTCTATCATTTGCATTTATTAACGATCGGGTCCTTCTGGTGCTCAAACTCTATGATAAAATTGACCCTGAGAAGGTACATGTCCCAAAAAAGAGCATCTCGAAGGCACCTGTAAAATCATTCAAAAAACTATAGCTGAGAACCTCCGTGCTTCATTCGTGGTGCCGAAATTACAAAATCTCGAATCTCTCAAAGCAAAGAAAAGTTTTAGTTTCATTGAATTCGAAATGACGCATGAATTTTTGGAATTATGAGATTAGGAAGTTTGGAATGTAACGGGGTTTCGTTTTCTGCAGCTCACGGTGGACTCGCACTTCATAAACGACCTGGGGCTCGACTCCCTGGACCACGTGGAGATCATTATGGCGATGGAAGACGAATTCGGATTCGAATTCCCCGATATGGACGCCGAGAGGCTTCTAACACCAAAGGAAATAGTACGTTACGTCGCTGATAGGCAGGACGTATACGACTAGTGCTTATTTCTAAAACTTAGTTCAAGCTCGTCGATTTTTCAAGGAATCCTTGTTCAACCGCTACTTTTCCTTCGTTTTAATTTACTTTCTTGTATATAGACGAAAAAACTAACAAACATTGTCAAATAAAGTGCGACAGAAATTGTTCGATCAATTGTTATGTCTTGCTTCTCGAATCCTTTTAAATAAAGAAATTATCGAACTGATTTTTTGAATAGAATTTACTGAAGTATACCTCTCTCTTTCCAACTACTGAGACTAAACAAAGACGAGTTTCTGCAACACATGCAAATAGATCGATTTGCAAATTGCAAAAATTTCTTGCCAATAAAGCAAAGCATTGAAAAACATTGTTGTTTATGCGTAATTGAGATTACGAAAGTCGGAAAAAACGTGTTGTCGCGTTTTTTCCGCCCTGTTTTTGATTTCTCGAGTACGCATGAACGCGAAAAATGATATGGTTGGCAACAGTGCGACTTAACCTGTCAGTAGTAGTGATGCGGTGGTGAAAGTTCGACAGGTGAGACATCCGTGCGTGATTTTTCCCGTCTCATTCCGCGCTCTAGAATCCTTTACTTTCCATAAATCATCTCCCCGTCGAATCGCGCCCTCGAGATCCGAAACGCGACTCGGATAACGTTCCCTGGGAAAAAGCTCGCCGCGTTCTCAGGATCGCGTTTTGTCCGTTGGTGCTCGACCAAATCGGGAGCTTACGAAATGTTCAGCTCCGTTTAACTGTTATCACGCGTCCTGATATAACGGGATCCTTTTGCATTGTGCTCGTCCGCGGAATCGTCTCCTCGATATCGAAGCTACGATTCCCCGTTCGCGTTTTTTGGCCATTTCCAACGTAAACGTGAACTCGCGCGAGCGTGTGCGTGCGACATGTATTGTGCACCTTGAAAGTTGATTGCCTTTGTGTCCCTATTATGAAGGTTCTCATTGCATTTGCATTTCTTACATCGCCAGCATCTCCCGTGCGATTTTCTCGATCGAATTCCCCCAAAACTCGATCAAAACCTCCCCGCGCCACGAGACGAAATTTTCCCATTTTTCACTCCGAAAATTGCGTCATGCTCGGAAAACAATTTTAATCTATTTTTTTTCGAAAAAAGAATTGGATGAAATCCAGGGCCGCAATAAGTAATTGGGAGATTTCCGAAGCGAAGAAAGAGAAATCTATCGATGTTTTTGGGGTGAATTTTATGTTCCGAGGGTCGACAATTACAGACCTTTTTTTTTCGCAGAGAAACGACAGTAGAAAATAGCAGCATTTACACTGACTCGTCAAACGCGAAAAAGCAGGATGTCGGGTCACAGAGGCAGCGGGGCGAGCAGCCACCACGGAAATCAACCTGGGGGCCTGAAGCAGATAGACCTGGATCAGATTTGGGGCGACCTGAAAGAAGGCATAGAACAAGTTTACGACAGACAGGGCATGATCAAGCCCAGATACATCCAGCTTTACACGTATCCTTTCATCGAACAAACGAAAAGTCAATTTTGCAAAAGAAATCATTCGATTCGATTGTATCGACAAGGAAAAAGCAGACACCGAACTTGATCGATTATGCAGTCTATAAACGTCCGAAGGTTGATTAATTGGCCTGAATACTAGAACGAAATGCATTATAAATATGCCTCTTTGAGTGTATTTTTACTTTGTCAATGATAATTTTGTTCGAGGTTTGAAATTGTTTTCTTTAACATCGAGATTTAACAGTCATGTATATAATTATTGCACGAGCGTTCACCAGCATGTCACCAGTAGCAGGACCTCGACCAAGCAGAAAAAGGGAGGTCAGATGACAGGGGGTGCGCAATTGGTCGGTCTGGAACTTTACAAACGCTTGCGAGAGTTTCTAAGGAATTATCTCGTCAGTCTACTAAAGGTAGAGTCGACGCAGTTTATAATAAAGAGAATAAAAAATTAATGTACGTTTGATTTCCCACAGCACGGCGTTGACCTGATGGATGAAGACGTGCTGCAGTTCTACACGAAGCAATGGGAAGAATACCAGTTCAGTAGCAAAGTTTTGAACGGCGTTTGTGCATACTTAAACCGTCACTGGGTGCGACGAGAATGCGAGGAAGGCCGAAAAGGAATACATGAAATATACCAATTGGCCCTGGTTACGTGGAGAGATAATTTGTTTAAGCAACTGAATCGACAAGTAAGAGTCGAAGATTTGAGCTTCTTGTGAGCTGGTGAAACATTGTTTTCTTTTTTCAGGTGACAAACGCAGTGTTGAAGCTGATAGAGCGTGAACGTAACGGGGAGACGATAAACACTCGCCTTGTCAGTGGCGTGATAAACTGCTACGTGGAGCTTGGCCTGAACGAGGATGACCCGAACGCTAAGGGACAGAACCTCACAGTTTACAAAGAGTCGTTCGAGAACCAGTTCCTGGAAGACACGGAGAGATACTATAGCCGGGAGAGCACTGATTTTCTGCACCAAAATCCGGTGACGGAGTACATGAAAAAAGTTGGCATTGGCTGTTCTTCTGTTTTTAAACTTCGGTGTTCTATTTTACTAATCCTAACTTTCTGGATTTTACAGGCGGAACAACGATTGCTGGAAGAACAGAAACGTGTTCAAGTGTACCTGCACCAGACGACACAAGAACGATTGGCGAAGACATGCGAGCGAGTCCTGATTGAAAAGCATTTAGATATCTTTCACGCCGAGTTTCAGAATCTTCTCGACTCTGACAAGAACAGTGACTTGGGCCGAATGTATCAACTTGTCGCGAGGTTGCCGAATGGACTCGGCGAGTTGCGGAATCTTCTGGAGACTCACATCACCAATCAAGGCCTTGCTGCTATAGAGAAATGTGGCGAATCTGCGGTCAATGTAATTTACCTTAGTACCTTAAAGATTTGCATATAATTGAATAGAATTGAAGTTTTATTAACTCTGTAATTTTGTCTTTTACAGGATCCGAAAGTTTACGTTAGTACGATTCTAGACGTTCACAAGAAGTACAATGCTCTGGTACTCGTGGCATTCAGTAACGATAGTGGTTTCGTGGCTGCGTTAGATAAAGCTTGCGGTCGATTCATCAATACCAATTCGGTGACCAAAGCCGCTAGCATGAACAGTAAATCCCCTGAGTTGTTGGCCAAATACTGTGATGTGCTCTTGAAGAAGAGCAGCAAAAATCCCGAAGAAGCTGAGCTTGAGGATACGCTTAATCAAGTTGTACGTTCGCTTTTGTTTCAAGCACTGTTGCTTTAAAGCTGAACAAGGGATATAAACATTTTACTTTACAGATGGTAGTATTTAAATACATAGAGGACAAGGATGTCTATCAAAAGTTCTACAGCAAAATGCTGGCGAAGCGTTTGGTCCAGCACATGTCTGCGAGCGACGACGCCGAAGCTTCGATGATCTCAAAACTGAAACAAGCTTGTGGCTTTGAGTACACTTCTAAACTGCAACGAATGTTCCAGGTGGGACCAAAAAATATGTAACGATGAACAAATAACGAGGGCAGTTTTAATGGAGAATTTGTTTTGGTTTTATAACAGGATATTGGAGTTTCGAAAGACTTGAACGAGCAATTCAGAAAGCACTTGTCGCGCTTGGCAGAGCCTTTGGACGTCGATTTTAGTATACAAGTACTTTCCTCTGGGTCTTGGCCATTCCAGCAATCGTTTACTTTTTCCTTGCCAATCGAGGTAAACTTTGTCGTCGCAAAAAAATGAAAGTTTTTATGTTTTGATGTCGCAAGATATTAACGACTTTTTTCCATTTCAGCTAGAAAAGTCGGTGCACAGGTTTACGACGTTCTACAGTGCACAGCACAGTGGGCGAAAACTGAACTGGCTGTACAACATGTCCAAGGGAGAACTGTTGACAAACTGTTTCAAAAATAGGTGCGCGAAACTCGGAAGGAAAGAAGTAATTTTCGAAATTGGGGAAATTGATTTGCAATTTTTCTTTTGTTTTTCAGGTACACGTTACAAGCATCGACGTACCAAATGGCGGTTCTTTTGCAGTACAACAGCGGAACTTCTTGGACAATTCAGCAGCTTTACGACGCCACCCAGATAAAGATGGACTTCTTACTTCAAGTAATTACAAGAGTCGAACGAAGTAACTTTAATTGTCAAGCAAATCCTAACATTTTGTTTTGCAGGTCATCCAAATTCTTCTCAAAGCCAAACTGCTACTTTCTGCTACCGACGACGAGAGCAAAATGACTCCGGGATCCACGGTTGAACTGTTCACCGGGTATAAAAAGTGGGTATTTTGTTAACGATTCGCCCATCGAAATTGAAATTTGTCTAATGGAAAATGTAATTGTCGTAGCAAAAAGTTGAGAGTGAATATCAACGTCCCGATGAAAGCCGAGGTGAAGATCGAGCAAGAAACAACGCACAAGCATATAGAGGAGGACAGAAAGCTTTTGATTCAAGCGGCGATTGTTCGAATCATGAAGATGAGGAAGGTTCTTAAACATCAACAGCTGGTCGCCGAAGTTTTGAACCAGCTGAGTTCCAGGTTTAAGCCACGAGTGCACATTATAAAGGTGATTTTGGAAAATTTGGAAAGAAGTTGTTGAAGAATTCTTACTAAAATGGCTGTTGAACTTTTGCAGAAATGTATAGATATTTTGATCGAGAAGGAGTATCTGGAGCGCACGGAAGGGCAGAAAGACACCTACAGTTACCTGGCGTGATTTGCTTATTTGGAATAACAAAGTGACAGTAAAGCAGTTTGCATTGTGAGCGAACAAACAAACGAACATGGAACGTACAATCTTACCAGGCGTAATTTCGTACCGAGAACATGGGAAATATTCGAGCACATTTCTCGAGAAATAAAAATTATACGCCTTCTAATTGATTTCAGAGAAGGATTGAGTGAAATTGATAAATAAAAAAATTTGGTATGAGATTAATTTTTTGTACGTCTCGTTATAATCACGTGAAATTGTTTTTATTCGTATACCGTTGGATCTGGGCATCTGAGGGAAAAAATGCAAGGTTCGACTAGTTTTAACTGTACACTAATTTTACAATAAATATGCATGTACAATTTATCCGATGCAGCGTCTTTTCATTAGCGCGGTTGTATGTGAGATGTTTGTTTGTTCATGTTTGGTATATTCGTTTCACGGCGTAAACTGCCTCAGTATGGAAATTTTCTAAAACAAAAAACAGACGATTGTACGCTATTACACGCAAATCCAGATATTTATTTACACTTATTTAGTTCTTTTAATGCATTTAGTAACGGTTCTTATATAATTCCAGTAATCAAAATGTTTCGTCATTCAGATCTCGATTTGTCTCAAAAAATTGTTCGTCGACTTTCTTATTTTTGTATCTAAAATGTGAAACCACTTTTACGGATGTTGCGCGTTTCTTGGTGTACAATCAAAGCTTTCGGTCGGCGAAAACAGGAGAGTCAATTTTCCCAGATGTTGAAATCGTATTTTTTGGATACAGAAAGCCGAGGGAAAATGTAATTTTTTATGCGAAAATTGATTTCGACTTTCCGGGGCTCATTTGCCATTGAGCTGGCGCGACGTAATGACGCTCGAAGACTGTAATTAATGTATAAAAGTATCAGTTGAGAATTCGTCTGAATCGGCGCTGGCGAACTTTGACTGCGACTAGTGCAACTCCCTTAGCTCTCGAAATTGATTTTACAAATTCTAGTTTTTCATCGTGCGTTTTCGTTAGTTCTTTTGTCCGTCTTTGATAACGCAACATGCGATGGATGTTGAAAATCGGCGAGACTCGAGTTTATATTGAATTTACGAGAATGTTATACTAGCGTAGTCGAAAAGTTGAAGCGTATTTTTTGAAATTTAGTCAGAGTTGGCCGGCTCCTAGTTTAAGCTCGCGTCTCTTATAAAAGTCGTAAATTACGTCGTAGTTAGTAACCCAACTTGATATTTAATATGAAAGGCACATCAAATATTTCACATTTGTGTCTATTTTGAATGAGAGATGTACTGGCCTTTGATTAGGAAAAAAATTTGGACTCTTTTGGATTAAACATTTCATTTCTGACAAAACAGTCGCGTTTTCATAAATAATGCGATAAAAGCGAAATTAATGAACTTATGATTGCAAATGTTTTGACAATAAAGAAAAAGGTAAATTCCGTTTTAGAAATTGGATGATTTGTTGTATCGAAAACGCCATTTAGAGTGCAATGCGAATATCTGAGTGACAGGCTCGTTTTTCATGTGTAATTTAGCCGCTAGAAAAGTTTACGATGTGAATTTTTCGAATGTATGTTGATCGGTGTTCTTTTCTCCGCGAGGAAACACGTTTTTGTAATGTTAAGCTCTGTTTCGTAGGCGATTTACGTGTAGTAGCCGAAGCGATTGGCACTGCTTTCGTTCCGTTGATTTTTTACGAGCAAGTAAAAAAGTTGTGTGATTCTATCCGATTTCTCGCGACGCAGCGTCGAGAAGTGGAAAACGTAGTCGGGGGTAGCGTAATTTTAAACGAGAAAATGTTCTGTTTCGTGCGTTTTAAGTAAGCTCGGTCGTAGGCATTTTTGTTATCTCGATTATAACGAAAAATTCGAATCCCAAAAATACGAACTCTAGGGTAAATTTTAACTTTGTAAGTATACATATTTTTTTTTCTAATAAAACCAATTTCGAAATTTCCAGTTTACCGTTTTGAATCCAATGCAATTCGAAGTCCGAAAACGAAAGTATTTTTCACTTTCGAACCGCCGCGAAAAGTAGGATGTAAATTTCGTAATAATTTTTATTTTCGTCGGCGCGGAAATAAATCTCAATGTGTTATTTTTACTCGATAAGCAAAACTTGGTATAAAGTAATTCGAATGTGATTTCCATGGAATCGCGCGTTTTTCAGTTAGCCTGGGTTTACACTTACCTTACTTGTTAGGCTCACTAACAGTAACTTTTTTTTTACTTCGCAGCATCAATTTTCCTATCAATTTTATTGTCGTTCGCAAGCAAAATCTGTGCGTGAGAATTTCGACATTAATGTTGTATCTTAAAAATATCGCAATTCGTTCAACGTTGGCAATGATATTAAATAAATTGATTAGTTGCCAACAAGGAATGCGAAACAATATGCCTAATTGGTTTTTGTACAGTCTCCGTGTATATTGTTGCCCTTTTTCCGTGCACAAAATAAGACTTATGTAAATAAAATAAAATAAAGTGATTTGAAAATACAAAGCGCGTCATGGGATCATTGGTAATTCATAAGAATCTCATTTTTATTATTTTCATTTATTATTATCATTATTTTCAAAACATTTTTCGGGCATGACAACCGGGAAAGATAAAGATCGCAAAACTGTGAGACGGAGAAACGAGAACATTGTCCTCCGGAAAAAACTGCGCGAGTCAATTCCAAGTTACATTCCATTGTGTTCCTCAGAAAATAAAAACTTGAAGCGACTGAACCAATCATCAACTTCAAAATCTCTTTTTGTTTATCAGACGAAATGTATTACAATGAACTCCGTTGTTACATCGACAACAAATAGGTTGTAATTAGAAAAAAAACGAGTAGAGGAAAGAATGGTTTCGATCTTGAACTCGGCAGTCGCGTCGAGAGACGCCGACGCCATGTTTGTTTTAGTTTCGGGCAGTTTCGGGGGATGAAAAGTGTTCTCGAGTCGGTTGCGCGAATTACGATATCCCGATCGTAACGCGCGATTTTTTTGTCGCGCCTGACAGCAACGACAATTCATCTCGAGAAATGGTGAGTATTGTTTAATCTCGCCCTCGCCGCGTCATTGTTATCGCGTGTTGTTTTTCGCGGGAGTTTTCAGGTA
Organism: Zelostemma sp. ZL-2020; assembly: GCA_022816865.1. NCBI lineage: Eukaryota > Metazoa > Arthropoda > Insecta > Hymenoptera > Platygastridae > Zelostemma > Zelostemma sp. ZL-2020. Next base: position 1,189 of record JABFQM010002603.1, on the reverse strand, counting down.
CACTGTCGCTGGGTGCCGCCTCCGCCGCGGCACAACGCCACTTTCAAACTTTCGATCGATTCGCTGCGAATACGAATCCTCGATTGGTTTTCGGCTTAAAAAAATCGGCATCCCTCATGCAACTCGTGCTTCTTTTCATGCGAGTTCTCGCTCGCTGCTATGCTTTCGAAATTGTCAAAACAGTCGGCGTCGATTCCCGCGAAAATACTCGCTGGCATTATTGCCCCGGCAACCAAACGTCATGCATGCATTCTAATCGATATGCATTCCACCTATAAGACGCGACGTCGAATCGCCGTTTCTCAAGGAACGCCCCTTTTTCGACGATCGAACTTTTTCCCGCGCTAACGCGCGCCGCATTTCCCATTATCTTTCTCTCTCGAGCATCGATTTTTATATTCCGAACCGCAATTTGCAATTGTGATTCGAGCAACTTTGCGGAATTGGACTTTGACGCGGCGAGAAATATACTTCGAAACTCAATTTTCGAGAAATGCTATTTTTAGACACTCCACTTTACTAATGACGATTCCCAGGGGGAAAAAATTCGGAGCTCGTTTCAAAAACATGAAAAAACCGTGGATTTTCGTCTTGTAAATGTCTAAAATTTTCAAAAAAATAATTTTGGAGTCGGTTCTTGAAAAATATAATTTTTAAAATTTGTATTGCATTTTTAACGCATTTTTGTTGTTGCAGATTATTTGAGAAAGGGATAAAAATGTGGCTGAGGAGCGAGCATGCGAGTAGGAGGCTCCGAGGTCGTTTAAGCACGGGTTCCGTGCCCATGACCAAAATCTCGAGCAGGCGAGTCCAGTCCGGTAGCGTGCGAAAGGTCCCAGCCATAAACAACAGCAGTCAACGGGTCATCACCAGCAGCAGATGCGGCAGACTTTCTCGCTGGCCTCGTCGATCTCCGAATCTTCTCAAAGAAGTAATGTCAATGCAAAATCCAAGTCGAGTCCATCAAATTCTATGCAACTTTTCTTCATTTTTCAGGCATGCAAGGAAAACGTTCTGCACTATTCGAAATCGACGCCGGTGAGGAGAGACCGCAGACTGCGACAGAGGAAATGTATCAAGAGATCGATGGTCACTTCTACTCCCCTTCATCGTGCTCATCCTAAGGACACAATAGTACGAGGAATTTCTTGTTTTTTCAGATAGCATTTTCCAGGAGTACTCATTTGTT
>JABFQM010002602.1:0-14531 GCA_022816865.1 Zelostemma sp. ZL-2020 | reverse complement strand
CACAAAATTAGAAAATGAAACCAGCTTACCACCGAATGCATATACTGTTATGGCACATGTTTGCCAAGTGGCTTTGGCAATTTTTTTTTTCAGCGCTTTTGGTTCACCAGTCCCACATGATGGCCACGCTATTTCAATAATTGTTTTTTTTGAAATTATCCCTGCGCGTTCTTCGAGAGTATAGTTTCGCTTCAACCAATCGCAATACCCGATGGCGATTTCGTCGTCCTCATTGACGAAAGAACATAACAGGCATTCTGGGCTAGAACCAATTTATAAAGTTACGAAGTTTTTCAATTTTGCGGCAAAAACAATTTCGTGCGGACACGTGAGAAATTGTTGGCTATGTTGCCTACCCAATTGTAATAAAATGAAAAATGTATAATGTACCTTTCCTTGGATGTAGTTGGCATTATTACAAATTCTTCCTTTGCGTTTAAAATTCAAAGATTCAAACCACCAACGTCAAGTGTCTATGTGTGTATAAACGCGCGGGATAGTCAAATTGTGAGCCTATCTAATTCGACGATCACTGATTCAACAAGTGTGTGTTGACTTGACGGTGCGCATGCGCCTTTACGCTGCGCATGCGCCTTCACACTCACTTGCGCACACTTGCACGATGTCGATCAGCTGTCATACCGATGGCACGAAATTATTGTAAACATATATATTATTATTCTAAATCGAAACAGTGAATGGTTTTTAGTAATGTGCCGCTATATTAAAGTAATCATTTGCAAATCCATTATCTACTGCAGTTTATCGCTGGTGCACAAACGTATTGGAACAAAAGTATATTGAATATTGTATAAATAATATTTGCTGTAACGTAATAAAACCGTAAACAAAGTGAGGTAAACATGGCTCGTAGCCTTAGGTAAGTCCTATTCTCAACAGCAATGTATTAATATACTAATAATAACAATAATATACTCCGCTGGTTTTTTTAACTGAAATGACGTTTTACAGTTTTCACTACTAATTATACACATGTGTTTTACTTGTTTCCAATTTCGATAATTTTATAATCATTTAAGTGTGAAACTTGTTCAAAAATTCATAAATTATTGATCGTTTCTTAATTATTATCGTTTCATTATTTGCAACTATTTTCGAACACAATTAACAATTAGCATACCAAAATCTGTATTTTACGAACATAAATTAGAATAAAACTAGAATAATCTTAGCAGCCTAAGATACCAGATTACATAATTTCATTTTTTCCGCAGAGCGAATCATCGACAAAACTTGGAGCGTGTTTACAAACAATATCTCACCAATCCTTCTCTACCCATACCAAGGCAAACACAACATAATCGAAACAAGAAACTATCCTTGGTAAGTTTACAACTGAGGAGGAATAATTACATGAAAAATTGTTAATTGTAATAGTGTGACTGTTTTTTAGGCACATAAAGAGCATGCTCAGGATCCGGAGTTTGTAGACGTACAGAGTATCGACAAAGATGATTTAAATGTTCCTAGTAACGATTATGATGAACATAATCGGAATCTTGATAATCGAGTAGTGGAGGTATTTTCAAATTACATTTTACAGTCATTTTGATTGCCAAGGAATAGAAAACAATTTTTCGTTTCAAATGAGTAGTTCGGAATTATTGCTTATTCTTACATTACGTTTGAAGAACAGAATAAGTAACTTTGTACTTGTTACTATTTTGCACAATAATCTTCATGTTTCCTTAAAATTGAATTTGTAAGCGCAGAAATTGAACAACTGTGTTATCCTAACTCGCATTATAGTTTATTTCAATCATTCTTATCATTTTAACAGAACTTTGATGAGAATAACGAAAGCAACAGACAGTCTAGAAAAGTACCATATGACAACCGAGAACCTCAAGAAAATGATGAGTATGATTTTGAAGAGGACAATTATGAAGACGTTGAAGGCTATCGGAGATTTGAACATGAAATTAACAACGATGAACCCTATGATGACAATACTAGCGACGACGATAGCATCAAAGAAGGTTATATATGTCACCGTCTAGAGGAAGAGTCGGACCCAGACGATGATGTGAATGATGACATTCAGGTACACATAAATTAATTAAAATAGTATATTGTGCGCCGAGAGTGAAAACGGGCGTTTGCGCGCTGCGTATAAAGTTCTCAACTTTATACAAGGCGCGAACGCCTGTTTTTTCTCGAGGTTCACATGCTTTTTTCTTCAACAGCGGAGCGAGAATGCGGGTTTTTGCTCTGTTTGGGAGGAGCTGAAACGGGGGATTCCGGGTTTTCGTGGAATGGTGGATTGAAAATCCACCATTCCACGGACCCGGAATCGCTCGTTTTCGCTCCTCCCAAGCGGAGCGAAACCACGCGTTTTCGCTCCGCTGTTGAAGAAAATTAATTTCCCGCGATGTATTAACTATAAATTTAAAATACCTGGATGAACGATGAAATACTTCGAGGCCATTTGACGGCTAAGAACAAAAGCTTCGCGGCAAATTCGTAAGTGTTTTCCGTGGGTAGTAATGAGAACACCGGAAACACATTTTCCACGAGGGAACTGCCGATGCAGGGAGCAACAGTTTCATCTGTTAAAGTATGTATTTCGTATTAAAAAAAGTTGCACTCGCTGCATCTTTTGGAGTGAAATGATAGTAATTGAATGACTCGTTTTAGAGGGAAATTGGGTCGAATTCAAGATTTGGAGAGAAACAATCCACTCTTTGAGTTGAAGTAAAAAAATGCACAAAAGCAATCGATTCGGACTATAGAGTGGAACAATAATTGCTGTGATTTATTGTACTGTTTAAATTAATTCATGCCTTTTTTTGGATGGAGGCGATCGGAAACTGCAGCCGCTTCTTGGGAACTCGTAACTTCGTCTTCTTTTCCTCCCGATGACGTCGATAGGGGTTCCGTTGAAGTCCTCGGAAGATAATGTCCCATTTTTAGTCTCAACAAATCATTTGTATCTGTAAATTTGACAAATTGAGGATAGAATGTCGGGTCGAAAACAAAATTAAAATCCGAAAATTTCCGTAGCATTTATTTCGAAAAAAAATAAGAATACGCCCATTTGATAATTGTTGAAAAATGTACGTTTGACTTACAGCATTTTTCGAGAAATTGATTTTTATGTTTTGCATCGTTCAAAAGAGAGGAGAGAGGCTGGTGCACTTTTTCAACGTTTTTTTATTGCTCTTCAATTAATGTTTCTTTAAAAATCTTTGTATTTTTGAATTGTCAAAACTTTCAAATTTACACATGCAGAACGCGAATGAAAAAAAAGTTCTTACTCGAATCAAGTGAAAATTTTGACAGAAAAGCCTGGTTTCTTTTCGTATCGAAAATTAATGAAGGTTTTGTGCCAACCTCAACAATAATTACTCAAGTCTCGTCATATTCAATTGTTTAAACCTCTGTTTTTAATAAATTTCCACTTTGTCCCACTTGACTTTGTCAATGCAAAATGAACTCGTGTACAGTCATAAAATCTAAATTTTGTATTTGCCAAAAGTTCAATTTGCCTAACAAAATCAGTTTTTTCAGTAATAGAACTCAGAAATCCGATCTATGTATAATTTAACTGTAACATTGTGATGTAGAGAACCGTTTTTTCATAACGTAACATAAAAAACTGATTTTGTCCCACTATACCAGCCTCTCCCCTAACCCAAGATCACCAACTTAAATTCACAAGAAGAAATATTGTTTAAATTGTTTCGATTTACCGACGGAATGCGCGAATGTAGGAACTGCGGGCTTGAACGAGAAGAAACCGGGGTAGAGAAGTGGGTGATAAGGGTTGCTGACATTGTGGTAAACGTGCGAAGGTCCTGGATAAAGTGTGGAAGGATTTCTTCTAGCTGCAGCTATCAGCGATGACGTGCTTCTCGGCGCCCTTTCATGCTGAACGGCTGAAAGTGACATTTCCTTCGAAACCCCTTGCAAACATTTGTATCGTTGTTCGAGAAGTACTCGTGACGCTGCGCACTTTGACAAATGCGAGCAAAAGAGATCGTTTCCACGTGTCGCAAATCTTTCACGATATTTTCATCTCTTCCCCCCAATTTTAATATACACGTACAATCCAGTTGTGAAAATCTAAATTCTAAATTCCATAGAATGAAAATCTCACTCTTTAGAAAAAGTGAGAACTTGAAAATCTTTTGCAAGAATAACAAACTCACCCTTAAAGAGTGAAATTTCACTTGAAGGAATTTGGAGAGTGTTATTTGAATAAAAGTATGTATTTTTTTCTATTGACTGGATCGTACAATAAAGATTTGGTCCGAGTGTTTGGTTTAATGGCCCCGACTAATTGATATCGAGGCACAATTAAACGTTTCGAGCATTGAACGAGCCGAGAGTCTCGGTGTTTACAGAGCTGCGAGCGTCAGTCTGTCATTGACACTGTTCGTTTTTCTTCTGCCGAGTAAATCAGGACGACTAGAGTTTCATGTGGGTATTGGGATTTATCTAGCGTTACCGTTTCTGTTTGTTCGAAGGGAATCATTATTTGCAATAGCACCCATGAAATACAAACATGTTTTTAAAATATTCAGCGACGTAATTCGATAAGTTTCATGACTTCAATTAATTTATTTACACACGGTAAATTTTTTGCAGTGAAATATGCGGCCTCGAATTTCGCTCCAGATTTAGCCCACTAAATAGTGGAATTGCACTCGACAAAATTTAACGTGCAAATTGTTTATACCGTCCCGTTTCATGTTGACCCGAAGACACTTTGTGAATCGACAAGCCTGGCATTGGTTCCGCCGAGAAACATCCACTACACACTGGCCGTTTTCCTTGCAAACGTAGTCCAGATTTCTGTTAAAAGAAATTCATTGATCTTTTAGTATCGAATTTCGCAGCGAATGCAGTTTAAGAGGAGTAAAGTAATCCAGGGATTTTAGTGGAACGCTTCTGCGGCTTCCCGAAAAAATACTTCAACTGCGTAATTGCAGTTATCATAATTTTTATGTGTAAATGGCTTTTTATAATCTGAAATATCATGAGAATTATTAATTCCCCTTCAAGCAGTTTTTCTGGCCTTAAAACAGTCATAAAAATGCCATGATTAAATTGTTTAAAGTTTTGATTGAAAAGAAATTAAAAGCCAACGAATATTAAACGGAATACATTTTTAGAAAATAGTTATGAACGACTTGAGTACGCATGAATTAAACTTGGTTTAATTTATTTAGTTTTCTAAAAAAGTATAATAAAAATTGGAGTCAAAGTGTCAATTTATTTACAATACGTCGAATTTTAGGAACTCCACATGCTTCAAATCAAAAGAAGTAATTCCATTTTCAAAAATGGAATCAAATCGTACTTCGGAGAAACCGCAGATTTTATCGCAGCAATGAAAAAAGAATTTGTTTCATAAAAAAGATCAATTACCTCGCGTACCTGCGGATTGAACGCTTAAAAAATCCGCGGCATCCGTCGCAACTCGGCACTCCGTAATGCTTCCCAGATGCCTTATCTCCGCAGACTTTGCAAAGGCTTTCTCCTCGCGAATTATCATCCATTTAGAACGACTTCTAATATTATTCATACGTTAAAACAAAAAAGATATCGAAAAAACTTCTTTCATACAACCGAATCATTGCCTAACTTTTTAAGGCAATTCTGAAGACATTCGATTCAATAAACATGAAATAATAATCTCCGAAGTCAGATTTATTTGGTCCTCATGTGTTTAAACGCATGCAATGAAAGAAGAATTGAAAAAACAGAAATCGAAGATTACAAAAAAACTTCTTACATACAACTGAATCATTGCGTAGCTACAGAAACATTTCGACAACGCAATTATAAAAGTCATTCGCGTTGATAAGTATGGAATAAAGATTTCTGAAGTCACATTTATTTAGTCCCCATGTGTTAAAACACAGGAAATTAATTGAAAGAAGAATCGTGACTTTTTAACAACCCCGGAGTTTATCTTCTTTCACCTCGCTATGTGTCATTTCATGTTGTCTCGTATGTATGTATATCTGTCCATCTCTACATCATCTTTACTCTTTCCCAGCAGCCAGCCCTTTCGAACGAGCCTGTCGGACACGGTCTTTCTTGTGCTAATAGGGGCTTAGGCCACCTGTAAAGTTCTCAGGCTCAATAATGCATTGACAATGCGGAGCAGTGTAGCTGGAACAGTGAGGGAGGTATAAACCACTCCTTGCGGTGGATACGACGTTACACCGTGCCTTTTTGCCCCTTGCGACCACCTCCATTGCCGTCATTATCGTCTGCCTCTTCTTCATAAAACGGACATTTTGATAAATTTACTCGATAGGCAAATCATGTCTGCTCGGTTTACTTTGTGGGCAAATTTTCATTTAACGAAAACTCGCTTTTTCAGACTCGGATTAGGTTTTTTGAAATCGTTTCATGTTAAATTTGGACTACCATCCAAATTTATGAAAAAAATGTCGAAGGGATTTGAATCGAGAAGTGAAATATGCGGTAATACGAAGTTGAAAAGCGTTGCAAATTCAGCGGAACCCACTTCTAATATCAATGCAATGACTTTTCGATAGTTTTGACGAGACTCGAGGTGTCGACATGTGCACGCGCATAAATAATGCAAGATGTAAATTTTTTTCCGCGTCATGTCATGTGCATCCTTTCGCAGAAAAAATGCTGATTGATCGAAGGAAATCGATACTTCATGCATGCGAGATCTTTATTAAAGCGTTGAAAGTTTGCCTTTTGCATTGCAGATGTTTCATTTTTACAAAGCGTTTCGGTAGCTGCTCAAAGTTTCGTTTTGCCGAGGAGAAAAACAAATTACGAGAAAAAATTACATCGAGTGTTACGGAGAAGAAATTAGACGCGAACGTGAAGGGTTGACTGTGCCCTATTCTTTGACAGTTTTTGAGCCTTGCTCGGCAAGTTTTTAACAAAAAAACCTCAAGTAGTAATTTCTGTTTCATGTCGCGAGTCTTTCTATTCGAAAGGGATAGTTTCTATTGCAGGTAACGTTGAATAATAAATAATGCGGTGCACGTTACCTACGAGAAACAGCAAAATACTATGTGTAAAGGTTTAGTAATGACTGAGCATTATCTAGCTTCGCTAGATTCTACGAGTTCTGGTATTAAAATCACAAATATAGCGATACCAAAGTCTGGATTCTAAAATCAAAACCTACACAAATCTGGTAAATAATTTAAAAAATCTGTGAGCACATTTTAAATTTCAATTTCACAAGTTTCAGTTAATTTTGAACAGGTTGTATGAAATTTCGAAGTGAATTTATGATAAAAAATGGGAGGATCGGAAGTACGGCACGCGAGAGTTTACGTGGTCATTGTACCGCAACCACATGACCGATGCAAAGGAATAAAGCACATGTTTTTCGTTCTGATTTACTGCGCGATTTAATTTGTGTCTCCTTTACACTGGTTTGACCTGTAGCACGTGCTTACTTCACACGATTGGCAGTGATTGCGTGACTTTGCTGGCTTCGCGAGGCACGAACTCGACCAGATTTTACTTCGACAACACTAAAACACCTAATTTTTATAATAATCCGCAAGTAAATAATATAATTCGATATAGGAAAAATATTTTATCGATCAACAAATACACAAATCAAATATTTGCGCAATCATGTTCTTATTCGTGATTCTGAAAGTTTATTATAAAAAAGAAAAGGATACATTTTCATTGGAGTTAAAGTTTCATGAGCACAAATTTTTTTATGTTTGTTTACGGGGTACGAAATCACGCGAAAGTCGCGCGTGCCTCTAAAATGTAACATATGTCTTGATTTAACTTCGCTTGCCACGGAATAATGGACTTCACAAGTTGGTTGATAAGTGGCAATTATTTGACGCTAAAAATGTACTGGTGTTTGACAGGTGTTTTTACTCACGACTAAACACACGCTCTTTATAAGCGGATAATTAAAAGATTTGTTGTGCAAAACAGTATCGGGTGCAAGAAATTAGAAATTGCCATATTTCAGAAGCTTTACCAAATTTATATGAACTCTAAATCTTTTAGAGTGAAATGTTTCACTATAGTACGATTTAATTGCTTTTAGAGTGAATTTTTCTACTATTATTGAAAGAGTAGAATGTTTCACTTCAAATCTGGAGTTCAATTTATTCCATGCCTGCGTATCGAATTTCATTCTAAACGAGTGAATATTCACTTTTAATAGTTATCCAATTCCTATCATTCTTGGAGTGGAATTCCAATTTCACTCCAAAAGATTTAGGGTGTTGAAAAACGCTTTACTTGAATACTTTCATTATTCATTTCATATAATTTTATAAAGTTTAAACGAACTAAATTACGGCAGATAATTAATTGAGATACAATGTATTCTCTTCAAAAATTCGTAATGATTAAATCGACGTTTCGAACCCAATTTGCTACGAACTAATCCATTTTAACTTTTCAATTTGAAATTTATTAAACGATGTTCATTTTTTAAAGATTCTCATTATTTTAGTAAACAACAAGACTAGTATTATATTTTAATATTATGTGTATATTTATTGCACATTAAAGCAGTCTGAGAAAATTGAAATAAATAAGTTTTACTGCTTTCCCTTATTGTGATACTTGTGCTAAAATAACCATACACTAAAATAAACGACTTTTACATTTTGCACGCGATCGTATCCGAGTCATCAATGTTTTAATGTTTAGTTATAAAAAATTGAATTATTCCTATTTCAACGTATTTTTTAATTAAAACTCTTTGATTGATTGAAAGTAACTAAAATTGAACCTGTGATAATTTTGCGTCGGTCAAAATATGAAAAAATATCAACAACCACTTGAGAGCAGTACTCTGAACATTGTTTTTCTTAAAAACTTGCTACATTAAAATTTTCAGCAAGGTTTTTAAAATCATTTTGCCGAAGTATTAGAAATTTAATTAAGGTCGATGTCCCAGTAATGGACCGGGCCGTGAAAGAAATACAAAGAACGTGATTATTATTGACTTTTTCTACGAAATAAAAAGCTGTTTCAGACAACACTCGTAGTTAAAAATAATTTTCAATTTTAATCGTAATCACATTTTTCCCAGCCATGTCCATTACTGGGACATTCGTGCTTCCGACTACTTAATTACACGTTTAATTTAATTAAAAAACTAATTACAACTGTGAGAAACAAAAAATGCAACTTGTTCTTAAGAGAATTCTAAATTGTTTACGAAAAGAACAGAATCTAAAAAGTTATTTTTCACTTGGAAATCAGCGTTTGAATTTCGAATATGGCTTAAGTGGTCCATTACTGGGACATTTACCTTAAATCTTCTCTTTTAAAAAATAAAAATAAATGTATTTCGATTCAGATGCAACTATAACCAAAAACTGAATTTTACTCTGAAAGAAAATATGGTAAATTCACATTACTGTTTCTTTTACCGTAAATTTTACCGTAATTTACATCGTTATATTGTTAAACTTGCAGAAAAATCAGTAAATGAATATTGAAATCTATATGTATAAACTTACATAAAAAGTTATATACCAGGTTTCGAAAATAACGCGTGTTACTCGTAATTACCTTATACCCACAGATTTTATTGCAACTATAAGTAAGTTGCTTTTTAAAAATCACGAGTAACAAAAATACTAGTTACTTTCCTAGTTACGATTCTTGGAAGAAACACGTTTCAAAAATTTATATTGAATAAAGAGACCTTTTTTTATATGAAATGATAATCTAATTAATTTGATAAATTATTATTACAATAAATTATCATCCAAGTTTACAGATTTTTCTATGATTTTCCGCAAGATGCTCGAATAAATGTTCAGTCCAAAATATAAAATCACGTTACTGCAAAACGCAGCTGACCGCACTGCAAAATTACAAAATCTGATTTTAATTTCTACAATAATAATTTTATAAATGTAATATATTTTGTGCTAATTCTGCGACCGTTTCTTCCCCCACAGTAAACTTTACCATGTCGAAAAACGACTGCAAAAACAGTAAAAATGTAAGCAAGATTTCAAATTTAATCTCCTCGACAACGCGAAACAATGAAAAATGAATAATAAGTTTACAATCAAAGACGCATTTAAAAAATGCGCTGCCTTTGATAATACAACTCACCTGAATTAATGCGAATTAATGTGCTACAATTGAAACTAACTTTGTTCTAACTACACTCACAATTACACTAAATAATGTACAAGAGAAATCTAGGTTATAACTAACTCTTCCCGGTCAAATGTCAAGGTGTAAACAAAATTGGACACGGTTTGAATTTACTGTAAACTAAAACAATCTCTGTAACTGTCCATCATGTACGATAAAGTACAATATAAAATATCAATAAAGTGCAACTCGGAGCTTCGGCGACGCGATATGTTGTTGTTGGAAAGGAGTTCGACAACGTGCACCGATGGTGATCTGTGATAGTAAGCGAAATTTTTTACTCTGAAGCCATGGATCGCCGTGCAAAAGACACCCCGACGTGATAGTCGCTGATATTACCCCGTGATCTTGAGGGTGCTACGTGGGGGTTGGAAAGTCGCCCAATCGCCGGTAGTCAAACAGAGCTTGCAAGGGTAACGCTCAAGGATTGGATGACGGGTGGAGCTTCGTGACCTCGCGGGCTCATCGCGATTGGCTTCCGTCCGTGGGGAGCTTGCGGCCAAGTGCAGATGTCTGAAGAAGGGTAGAACCTTTTGCGCGTAATGATAGTGATAATGCTAAAAAGTACACAAGTCAATTCGTGCTTCTGCTAGAACTGGATGGAGAGGTATACGCGCGAAAGAAAAAGTTAATGATCGCATTTCTTGAGCTAATAAAGGTATCGCATTAACCCCAACTTTTTTTTTTCATTGGAGTTTGTATGCAGTGCTCAGGACGTGTAAAGAAATGTGAAGAAAGTGAGTACTCTGAACTGATTCTTAGTGAAGAAAGGTACTTTGGAAATAATGTTTTTTTACTTTATCCGATTCAAGTGTTGAGTGATGAGAATATGAATTGTAGAAAAACGGGAGTCCGAATTTGGTGGGTTACACATGTTCAGGATTTGTCTAACTCTTGGATCTTTAAGAGCAGGGAATCAAATTGACGCAGAAACTGTAAAAATGTTCGGGCTAATGGTGCGATTTCGTTAAACAGGGAAACCTTTTATCTCCGACTCCGGAGATCAGGGACGCTGCAAAAGAGTGAAGGGCGAAGATATCACGCACTTGGGAAATATCTCTTCTCAATTTTTACGTACCAAATGAAATTTATTTGGGACATGAAAATAGTAATTAATTTTGATTCTAATTGATGATTTCTTGCAAACAAATATGGAAATAGAGGAGATCGCTGGAAGAAATTCTTTATTCAATTGTCGGTTAAGGCGGCCCTGTGTCTTCGACTCACTTCGACTGATTCTTTCGTCACTAAAAGGACACAAGTGTGAACCACCACCCGACCACCGCGACAAGGCACCAGCTGTCGATTCCCACGATTCGCCCACGCGTTGGCTTCTCTTTTTTTTCCTACGCTTATATATTTTATCCGTCACTTTCTTTGAGAAATTCTTGCAGCCTTCGTTTTCCAACATTTTCCCACTTTTAGCGCGACATCGATCGTCTTTATTTTAGCAGATACTTAAAAGCTACTATTCTTGATTGAATCAGTGATACTCGAGTAGACTGAATCCTGAGAACCGATGTGCGAGGCGCAAAACATGTACAAGAAATTTTTCGTTTTCTCAAAACTTGTCTCGAACGCACGTTCGAAAAGTTTTCAAATTTCAAATTAATTAAAAAAATCTTTGAATGTTTCACATTTTTATTTAATTAATTATTTTATATATTCAACAGACAAATACTATATAATTGAAAAAACAAGGTCAGTAAATCTACCACAAAATTGAAGTGGTTAATAATATGAGTACTGCATAATTTATCCTTTGATTGATTATTGCCGATTTAGAAGCAAGCGATTACGAGAAACGTCACGCTTTTTGGAAATATAAGGGGATATAAATATTGGTAAGATAAAAGTAGAACATGTGTGTATTGAACAGTCAATAAGTATAATATTATATGACTCAATAGTGCTCCGAATTTCTGACCAAGATGAAATACCTGAAGTTTTCACGATTTTTCAAATTTTTTTGTTTCTTGTCAAATAGCACCTGTTTATTGAAAGCTTCTATTTTAACACAATTGAGAAAAAAGAACGTTGAAACTTTGAACACATTTTTCATTTTTTTACATCTTTTTACTTCGTCACAAAAAAAGGATACATATTATGGGTTTCAAGAAGTTCATTTTAATCTTGCATCGCGACGAGGGCTGTCGCACACAACTTTCCGAGTTATGGCGATTTTGTAGTTTTAAAATATATTGATTTTTGCTGTAAACAAATTGTTGGCTTATATTTTTTATTTTGCAGAATTGTTTTCAATATTTTTAAGCACGTAAAGCGTCATTTTAGAAACTTGTAAATTTGAATCACGTTTATCGCTCGATGGAAAACAATGAAATAATTACTTTGCTGAGATGCATCGTCACGTTTTTATCTTTACCGAAGAAAAAAATTGTTGGCTTATATTTTTTATTTTGCAGAATTGTTTTAAATATTTTTAAGCACGTAAAGCGTCATGTTAGAAACTTGTAAATTTGAATCACGTTTATCGCTCGATGGAAAACAATGAAATAATTACTTTGCTGAGAAGCATCGTCACGTTTTTATCTTTACCGAAGAAAAAAATTGCGATAACGCGGTTCAACTCAATAGAAACAATAGGTCTATACAAATGCAAATATTTCTTTGAAAAGAATTGCAAAAGTTTCTTCAATATTTCTGGGTAAACATATTTTTATGCACATGAGGCGTCATTTTAGAAACTTAATAATTTGAACCAAGCTTAACGCTTATCCACTTTTTTGGGCTTTGTTGCCTAAATATCGTACTCAATGGGCGCAAGGGGTGTTTTTCGACTCATGTGATTGCAAGCCTCGGCTTTGCCTTGGCCTGCAAACCTCACATTCACCGAAAAAACCCCAAGCCATCGTTAAATAATGTACTATTGTATCCGTTTATAATCATTTTGATTTTAGAACACAACCCATTTCTCAATTCATTTTTTATCACATTCATAGGTTTTTGCAGGAAAAAGGCTTTCGCCAACTGTATAGAAGAGCTAAGTTTTCGAATTTTAAGATCATTCTTTGCTCTTTAAGGCCTGCTTCCATTCAGCCTTTGATCGAAAATGCGATTTTCCTCCTTAATCTAAATTCTCTGATCTCCCAGAACCACATTCATAGCTATATTAACTCGCGAATTCGAGATTTGCCAGAACGGTAGAGGGCGTAAAAATCAACTATAAATTAGCTGCAACCGTGCGCTCAGCAGCAGTTCTTCTTCAGAATTCAGTCACGTTTCAATTTTTTGAATATCATCACAAATCAATGTAACGTTCGAATCTAAGAGCCGTCTCAGTTAACTTTGAAATCCAACACTGATAATCGTTTAAACATTCAAACTATTGCAATATTTACTCCGGAAACATTAACAATATTCTATATTCGTGGGAAAATCCTTCACGTTTGTCGAAGAAAATGTTTCTTTTCTCGTTTATTTTTTTCATCTTGGGTGGGCTAATTATTGCTGGTGCAGATTATTGTAAGATGAAAACTTGTGGAAACAAAGTCGAACATACTATGTGCATGTATAAAGTGAGTACTCTTCATCAACTTTTTTATTTCAATTTGTTTACAATATGAATCGAGATTTTATGAAATTCATTCAACGAACCAATTGCTCTGAAACTATACAAAGAATTTCGTAGTCCAAAGGTCCATCTCGCCAATGTACGAATCTACAATTCGCTCAGCTAACTGAGAAAGAAAAGAAGTATATTCTTGAAAGGCATAATATGTACCGCCAGCGAGTTGCTAGAGGCAAAGAAACTCGAGGTAACCCGGGGCCCCAACCTGCTGCTAAAACGATGCCAAAGCTCGTAAGTACAGCATTTCATTTGACACTGCGCAAAGTACAAATTCTTTGGATAAACGTCGGCTTCCAATAAGCTTGTGAATTAAATTCTCTTGTAAATTACGGCAAATTTATGCAGAGTTGGGACAATGAATTGGAACAAGTAGCCCAAAGATGGGCGAATCAATGCAAGTTTGGCCACGATAAGTGCAGGGATGTTGGTAAATGCATATTTATTCTATAAAAGCATAACGCATTTTGAAAGCTTTTTTTTTCAAAATATAAAACCAATCTTTTTTTCATGTTTTTGTCATTTAGAAAGATTTACAGTTGGCCAAAACATCGCCATAACGTGGAACACAAATAAACAGGATCGGGATTTTAAAACCCACATTGATTTATGGTACAATGAAGTTAAAGATTATAATTCTAAGGAACTTGCACATTTTCGGTTAGTTTTTTGGTATCACCAGTGACATATAATTATTTTCATTGCTCAATATGTTTATGCATGGCCTTGACTATGAAATGCTGTAACAATTTCTTTCCTGATTGCAAATTTTTGATTTTGTAGTTCAAGAAATCCCATAATTGGGCATTACACT
>JABFQM010002601.1:0-14540 GCA_022816865.1 Zelostemma sp. ZL-2020 | reverse complement strand
AATTTGATTAGTAATATCAATTAAATATTCAGTACCTGTTAAAAAATATCTTAACATTTAATAAATATCTTCCATAAGTAGTCAACTAAACCGATTTATTTGGCTGAAACAAATTCTTTTCTCAGTGCGGAGTTCATATTTGCTGCGCGCTACGCGCTAAATCACGTAAATTAATAGCGCGGCAAGCACGAAATTCTCCCGTTGTAATATCGATCGCGGGATCGAGAAATGAGTTTGCACGTTTCATCGTACACTCTATTAAACTGTAGAAACGCCGAACCCATTTAATAGCGCCGCCCGATTTGAAGGTGTATCACTGACGAAAATAGGATTCCCATTGAGCTCTACGTCCGAGCCACGATGAAGGTGACGTAATATCTAACAAATGGTAATCCGGGTTAATTTCGTAAAGTAATTAATCGACGCTCCGAAAAACCAATTCTCTTTTTTGTTCGCTTTTTAGTGAAATTATTCCACTTCTAAAAGTTCACTCTAAATTAATTAATTATTTCGAGTAGAAAGGAAAACCCGGAAAACATCGAAAATGCGAATTTCGACGTCGATCGCTCGAGAAACAAATAAAACAAGAATATTGAGACAAGTCAGTCCAGCTGATAAAATCCTGCGAATAATGTCGAGTAAGAAAAATGATGAAAACGGAATATCGAAGTAAAATTGAGCAAGGACATCGGGCTCGTATGACATCACATAGGTAGCACATACGTTTTGCCGTACGAGTTTGTAGTGACGTTCTTAAACATTGGCGTAGGTGTGGACTGTTGTGGACTGTAGTAGGTGTACCCACCGTCCTGCACTACGGAATACTGTTCTTGGCACAGTTTCTTTCCACCTCTTATTGCGAGCGCAGCGTGTCGGATTCGCGCGTTAAGTTTTTGCATCGCAGTACGCGACTTTCTTCCGCCGCGATCGACGTTTCGATCGGGTTCAAAAACCGCGCTCTTTTTTTCAAAACGCTCCACTCCGAGCGCCGAAGCGTTCCTCGATCCTGCAAACTTTCCGCGTCGTGCTGATCTGCGACGCTGACGCTCTCACAAAGTAAGAACAAATCGACAACTATAAATAATACTTCCGTTTCGCGGTCCCGTTTCATATTTTCAAAATCCCTGACACGCTTTTTCCGCTTTTCATTCGACGAAACTTGCTTTTGAGCGGGAAAAAATTTGAATCGAATTTCGATTTACGAGGGAATTTCAATTTCGGAGGATTTGTTGTTGGATTGAGGATGGGGTTACACGGTAATTGAAAAACGGAAACTTTCTAGTGAGTAATTGCACGATGCTCGTTGCATCAATGAACTTAACAACGCTTAATCAAAACATCGTGCAAACGCATAACGATTTTCATTGTGAGATCGTTATGTAATTATCCTCGATTAAGTTGAAAAAACACTCGAAATTTGCTACGCGTTGTGGGAGAAAAACATTTTGTAATCTTTGTTTAATGGAGAATTGTGTAATTCCTCGTTGACGCAATAGCGCAGCGCTTCTTTTGATCTTCGATGCAATTATCGTAGGCGCACTCGCGTTTTTATCGCGGTATCTATAATGCCAAGTTTTTGTCTCGTTGCGTGCATTTTTGCAGACATTCGCTGGTCATCTAAAATTACAAGTTACGTGATGCGTTGAAATTACAATTCGGTTTCCCAACGCGATTACGTCGGTTTGTTTTCTTATTTAGCATATTTCGCGCGGCGCTAATTGGACTCGTTTAATTATGCCGAGTGTCGATAACAATGACTCGAGAAAGACGAAATTTTTTAACAGCGATGAATAAAATTTAAAAAACATTTTCAATAATTCGCGTAATGCAACGACGATATTTTTATAAACAAAAACCGTGGCAAAACGCCAACTTTGTGAACGAATGTTAAAAAAATTCGAAGATTTGTTTGCGCGAACACATTTTTTATCGGAAAAATGAAACCTTGGGAACAAATTTTTTCTTTTTCGTAAAAAAAATGACGCGAGTAAATATTTTCACAACGTTCGTCGTTTGATAAGAAATGTTAAGCAAAAAAATCTTGGATTGGAAACGACTTATCTTTTTTCTTCGTAAAAATGAAGTTGCGTTCGGAAATATTGCACTCTTCGATAAAAACTCCGCGGTAGAAATTGTGAGTAAATATTTTCACAACGTTTTATGTTTGATAAGAAATCGGCCGTTTCTACGCTTCCGAGACACCCTTGTATTTTCGACCTATGTTTACCGCCTCCGTCAGCGTCTAAATTTAAAACCAATACCTTGAGTTCGATTTGTGATCTTTTCCAACTTCATTGATGAAATTCGATTTTTGGTCATTCTGAAATTCTCTTCTCGTCAAGCTCGATGCGATCGAACATTTCCTATTTGAAACGATGAAAAAACTGCAATTCGAGAGGAAAAAACGATTTCTCGTGGGCGATTTACATCGAGGAAAAAAAAGATTTGATCTTGTGTTTCCATATAGGGTTTGGAAGACCTCGAGACAGACGGCCACGGCCACGTGGTCGACGAGGTCGTGAGATGTCAATTCTGGCAACGGCTCCCAAGCGATTTTTCGATTCTCATCGCGGTTTATTATCTGAGAAAACAGTTTTTGTCTCTCAAGGGGAACTCGAAAATCTATCGATTCCGTGAAATTTCCGGTTTGAAGTAACGCTTCGCCGGAGGCTTTTTCGAGCTGTAATGACTCAGCATTGAATCATTTTCGATGAACAAGGAATGCCGTTTTTAATGTAAAAAATCTGAACTGAGCTGAAAAGGAACTCGATTTTTCATGAGCGAATTGTTTACCTGTTCTTTTGAGTGTTTTATCGGTGTTCAAATGCCCTTAAAAGCATTACGAGCATTAACGACTGCGATAGAGAGAATGAATGACCTACAGCGTGTAATTCGAAACGAGTGAAAGTACAATAACGTCAAATGTCACGTGATGAATTGGCGGGAATGCCTGTCACTTTGATAAGGGGAAGAAGTTCAGGAAAGAGCGCGCGTGTCGTTGGCTTTTTATATTTTTCAACTATTCATGCCCGTAAATTAAAAAATTATTGAAATTAGTTACAAAAAATTAACAAAAGCTGCAACCGCCAATTGCAAATTGCAAAAATTATTTTAAAAAACTGCAAGAAAATACCGAAAATAAAAAACAATATTTTTCCATCGTTTTTTTGTACTTTCGAACTCTGCATTTATTAAACATTTAAAACAATTAACCGACAAATTTTTACAAATTTTGATTGAAAAACGACATTCGCTGGTCAAAAGTGTCGATTTGATGTTCGAAAAAAGTCCGAATTATTGCATTACTTGCATCGAAATAATGAGCAATAAATATGTTTCAGGATGAAGCTCCTGAGATCGTGTTGCGGGTGTTACTCCCTGCAATTTGGCACCGTGTTTGTCGGAGTCTGCGGCATCGTAAGAACCATTTCACTATTAATATTTCCAAGTTAAACTTGATTTCTACCCAAAAGCCAGTACCTATTTAAAAACGAAAAATTGACAACAAAGCAAAATGATTTCAGCTGCTATCGATCATCAACTTGATCATGCTAGTGACTGTAAACGTGGAATGGAGGACAATAGTGATCGACGTTCTGGACCAAACAACAGTAAAAATCATTTTCGCGATCAACCTCGTCATGACAATCATCATTTCCACGTGTTTGATCATCGGCGCTCTAAGGGTAAGAACGCAACACCCAAAAATGCCCCGCGAACATTTTAAAACACGATTTCGTCCATCAGAGAAAGACGTTCATGATGCTGCCCTGGGTCATTCTCGGCATCATGCTCGCGGTGTCTCTTCTGGTCAGCGTCATTTACACGTCGGTGATGTTCTTCGTCAACGGTGACGTGCCCAACGGCGTGTTCTGGATCGTGTTCGGTTTAATAGCCGTCGGTAAGATGAAAGACATTCCCGAAGTTTACGATCTGCGATGCATTCGACCATTGTTTTTTCAGTGGTGTACACGTACATGTGGTTCGTGGTCTACAGCTATTACGAGCAGGTGAAACTGGAAAAAATGACCTTGAAAGTCGGACCTTACGGAAGACCCTACACTTACGGAAGGCCTTAAATCTGGAACACAAACCGAGTTTACAACATTGAATCTTGCCTAGAATTTTGGGACCTCCTCAATTACCGAAATCGGATTACTTATTTTCGTGGCTAATTGATTGATTTGCGGCATTGTACAAAGAGTGAAAAAGGACGATACCACGAGACTAACACGAGTAATTTTCGTAATCTGTTTGCTGCGCAGGTAACATTTCATTTTCGATGTAAAATTAAGTTTACGCTGTAGAAATTAGTTTTTTACTACTTCGTCTACACTTGCTCTCACTCGAAATAGCGAAATACGACGGACTATTCTTCTAACGTGAAAAAAGTGAAAATCCGCTGACTTACAAATTTAATTTTAAGTTAATTTATACGTAATTTATTGATTTTGTATTGTAAATAGAATTTATAATTTATAAAGATTACCTTGTTGTTTATTAATAAAAAATTAATGGAGAGTATCTTTTTAAATCTTGTGTATTAAATGAACAAATATGACAATTTAAGAAAACGTAGAAAAATACATTTATTCAAAAATAGCATAGGAACGGAAATGTAAGTAACTTGCTCTTTAGCTAGTTACGCTCTAGTAGTTCTTCTCTTCTTCTTTGACTTTTCAGTTTCATCAAAGTCCTCTAATTCATCGATTTTCACCACTTCCCCTTCCTTGTCCTGGACAGTCCAGTTTTTCACGACCGTTTTTCCAGTGCTACAAAAAAGAATTGACCATTGAAATTATAATCACCGACATCCTCAACGCGCCCAATTTACAAAACTTACGTCGGGAGTCGGTAAAGCTGATAATACGCGCCTCCGTAATCGATTTTCGCCAGCGACCGAACGAAACTTTCGTCGTGACTTATCACGATTAACTGGAAATTCTTCTGATGCCCAGCACGACTCTGAATAATCCTGAAAAAAGGCCAATCATGAAGAAAACTCCACATCAAATCAGAAAAACAATCTCTCGGGATCTTTACTTTGTAAGCGCTGTCGACAAATTTCTAGCGTTATGCTCGTCCAGGTTCGTCGTCGGTTCGTCCAACGCGAGGACGCCGCAGCTGCTGCAGAATGTTTCGGCCAACGCCATTCGAATAATTATAGAAGCCAAAACCTGAAACGCAAAACATTGAATTAATCTGTTTGAATCACACTTTTCTACATGTTTTTTTTTTCCACGGTTTACCCTTTGCCCGGCACTACAACGTCCTTTCATATCCATCTCCGTTCCGTCTTTCACTTGGATCAGTTTGTAGTTGAATTGTCTTTTCAAGCTCTCCATTCTTCCCGATGCCTCCGTTCTTATCTGAATGGACGTGATATCACTTGCGGTGTACACAGAGGACCACATCTTCCTCATGATCGTGTTGACAGTAGCCATTCGATCCTGATGATACTCCGCCATCGCTTGGTCCAAAGCTTTTGTGTAAGCGTTGAGATTTTTGACAGCTTCTTTGGTGGCCTTAAAAAAACCAATTCAATAAATTGTTTTCCATTCAAAGTATAATTTTATGCATTTAAAAAAACTATTGGGAGTTACCTCGACCTCCACGAATTTCTTTCGATGGTTTTTTTCGGCTTCTCTGTAAACCTCTTTCTTCAGCTCGTTCTCAAGTGTTTTAATGGCGCGATCCATTTCTTCTTTCACTCCTTTGGCTTTGTGGTTCTGACGAAGAAAAGATTTGGTTAAAAAAGTACAAAATGTAAAGGATTTGTTATCACCTTTTCCAACAAACTGCCTTGTTTCTGGACCAACTCATTCTTCTCCGCCATCAGTTGCTCGATTTTCATTTCTTTGATGCTTTGCCTCAACTTCACATACTCGCGCTCCAGCTGTTTGTATTCGATCTGCTTCTTTCGCAGAGTAAGGTTGTCCAAGAGTTGCTTTTTGCGCATTTCTTGCATGTTGATATCGTCTTTTTGACGATTCAACTCCCTGTCCCAATTGCTGTTGGTTTTCTTCAAGTCGTTGACCGACTTTTGGTCTCTTTCCAAGGTCGTCTCTGCACTGTTCATCTTCTCCTCGATTTTGTTTTCTAAGAACTCGTTGATACCTTTCTGAACTGCCGAAAGCTCGTACTGCCTCTTCGACTCTTTGTTCTTTTTTTCGTTATTCTTCTCTTGGATCTCGTAACTTTCTTTCTGTGAAAAACAATTACAAATTCAATTCCTCATTGATCGTTGAATTGTTGGGATAAAAAATCATTTACTTTCGATTTGTTTAATGCCAAGATAGCGGAATTCAAGTTCCCGTCGACCGCCATCAATTTGTCCCTCAGTTCTAAAACGGAATTGTTGAGGGAAGACTCCTTCTGGCGCAGTTCCTTTTCTTTGTCTTTCAGCTGCTTCGCGTTCTGCATTTTCGCGCGAATTTGCAGCAATTCCTCTTGCAACGACATCTTATTTTCCCTGGCGCGTTGCACCGTTTCGTCGTACTCGTTTTTCACTGACTGAAGCTCTCCGATGCGATTGCGGCAAGAGTTCAGCGATTTTTTCAGGGTCTCGCGTTCTTCCTGAGCCTCCGGAATCGTTCTCTGACTTTTAATGCCTGGAAAGTAAAGAATTGTTAACTGCGGTTTCCAATAACTGGGGAAAAAAGGGACTCGCACTGTAATTGAGAGACTGTCGCGATGCTTTGGATTTCCTGTTGAGTTTTTCGATTTCATCGATGCATTGATCCCACAGAGCAATGTCAGTTATGACACTTTTACACAAGTTCAGGTTTTCTTCAGGCTCGATCACGGAAAATTGCAGTTCTTCCAAAGTTTTATTTGAATGAGCCAACTTCAGCGTCATTCTATTCAAACGTTCCCTGAAAAATGAAAAAATTCAAATCAGTAATTACTCAAAAAACGGAAAAAAACATTTTGCAAAAATCTGACTTCTTTTCTTTCAATCCCACTGTTTCAAAATGACTGATTTTCTCAACGATTGGCTTCATCTGCAACATCGAGTCGTATTTTTTCTGCTCGTTCTTGAGGTCGATCTCGCAGGCCTTCAGAGTCTCTGGATGATTTTCTACTTCGAGCGCCATGTTCTTTTTCAATTTTTCAATCTCGGTGTGATTTTTAAAACCGCGCTTGCACATAGGACAACACGCATTCTCCTCGGAAAGTTCCTCCAGGTATTTTTTGTAAGCTATGCGTTGATACGAGTACATCCCTTTCGTGTCTTGTAAAGAAGAGACCTTTTTCTTTTGTAATGCCAACGTATCTTCGTAATTGGAGTAAGGACACAGCGCTGATATTCTCTCCTTATCGGCTAATGAAAATGAAGTAAATTAGAACACCAAATTATTACAATATTTCTTCCTCGCAAAATAAAATACCCTCTATTTCAGCTATTTGCTTCTCGAGATCTTTTTTCTCGTGCTTCAAAGTAGTTTCGAGGCTCGTAACTTGCCGTTGTTCGCTTTCCATCCTCCGATTTAAATCTCTCTTCTCTTCGTTCTATAAAAATGTATGAAATGTTATTAAAAAGTCTTACGCGTTTAAAATCTCGAATTACAAATTTTTCCTGAATTTCTTCCAAAGTATCCCTCAATTTCTTCATCGGAATCTTGTCAGTTTGCAATAGCTTTATCAAAGACTTTTCGTGTTTTTTCTTTATCTCTTCTATTTCCTGCTCTTTACTGCGAAGACTCGACTGGAGCAATTCCAATTCTGCTTGTATCGAACTGTGACGATGCAGCGACGACATTTCCTCATCGATCTTATTCAAATCGACCTCGGTCTGCTTCTGCTTTTCGATGCTTTCGTCCAGTTCACGCTTCACATTTTCAACGTCTAAACTGCTCACTGCAGCGTCGTACCTTTGGCTGGCTTCTTGGTGCTCCATTTCAATTTCAGTCAGACGATTGGCTGCCGTACCCACCTTTAAAATTTCAAAAATAATAAAGAAAATTGCATTGCAAACAAGTTATCTTTGTTAATGAATGCAAATTTACCTGCAATATTTCATTACTGATTTGTTTTATTTCTTCTCGGGTCTTGGTACTTTCGTCATCCTTCAATTTCATCTCGGAGTCGATTCCTGATCTTTCGGTTCGAATGCCGTCGATTTTACTTTGCATCTCCTTCTCGCTTTTCTCCCTTTCGAGTCGCATTTGTTCAGCGGATCGCTCAAAGTTGCGATACTTATTTGACAAAGTTTTCATCAATTCAGTGGCATCTACAAGGTTTACAGTGTTTTATTATTTTTACGTGGTATTTATTTAGGCGAGTTTGCAGAAACAAAATGATTACCATCTTCGGTCCAAACGGAGCTCGGACAATCAATGTCCCAGGCTTCGAGGGCTTTCGAAAGAATGCTGTTTCGACTCTGGACCCTTTTTTTTTGGTCGTGCATTTGCTGTTCTAATTTTCCGATCACGCCTCTTTGCGTCGCCAAAGAATCCATCAATCTCTTCTCCTGTTCCAACCCTTTGTCCAGTTTTTGTTTCACCTGCAATTTTCACGTTCTTTTTAGTGACCAGAAAAAGTAATCAAGGCAATTTCGAAACCGATATTCAACCTCCAACATTGCTCTGGACTTTTCTTCGACTTTCTTCTCATAGGAATTGATTTCATCGTTCAGCTCTTCCTCCGATCCCTCATAAATCTCCTCAACATTGGACTTCAGCATATTTATTTCTTTTTCGCAGTGCTCGTACTCCATTTTCTTTTGCTCTGCAAACAACCAATAATTTTTTTAACATTCAAAAACATTTTTCGGTGTAAAAACCAACGGTGAAATCTTTACTTTGCTCCATGACTTTTCTCTGGCACTCGGACTCTTTTCCTTGAATTTCCGCGAGATGAGTATTAGTCGTATTGAGTTCAATTTCGATACTTTCAATTTTAACGGCAAGTTCTTGACGCCGTTCTTTGTCGGTACTGAGTTTGTCTTTTTTACACTTGACCTCGTCCAGAATCACATCCAACGCCTTTCTTTGAGCCTCCATTTCTCTAAGTTCTACTTGGAGGTTCTTAATGTTTTTGCGGACAGATTCCAAGGCTTTGTTGTACTTCAAAGTCCCAAATATCTCGTCGAATCGAGCTTTCAAGTCCTTTCCTCCTTCCAGTGGCCAGTACGAATCGTCTTGGTGGCAGAATATCACGTAGTTCAAAATAGATTTGGAAACGCCCATCATATCGGAAACTTGCAGATTCGTATCGGCGCATCGATTGCTGATCATAACCGGCTGTGAAACCACAAGAAAAATTAAACACTTGCCACTAGACAATACAAAATGTAAATCCGAATACAACGGAGTCTGATTATTCTGATAAATGAGGAAAATATGGTTATCAATGATATTCTTCGTCAGGTGAAATTGCAGAAAAGTAAAGAACATGTACTTTTCCCGTGGTTTTGTTGATGCGCGTCAAGGTGTTGTCCATGTTTTTCAAGGTGACCCCGTTTGTTCCATGAGTAGCTTCCATACACCTGAACACCGTTATAGGATCTCCTCGTTTATCGCAAATTTCGGCTTTGACCGTAGCCCGAGTCTGTTAAAACAAGAAAAGCAATAGAACGTGATTTTTCCGAGAACAAAAATTACTTATGAAAAACGCTTTTTGTGAACTTACGGAGTGTCTCGGCGACAAAAGCGGGTCATGGATGAAGGATTTCCCTTTATCCGTGCCCGGAGGGCACTCGCCGGTCGTAATGTATCTTAAAGATTCGATAATGGTCGTTTTCCCGGTACCATTGTCTCCGAGGATTAAGGTTACCGGGCAAGAAAATTCGATTTTGCGAGCTTCATCGTCGGGAATGTTGCGAATGCCGCGAATTGACAAACGCTGGACGTGCGACATTCTTAGCCCTCGATAATTTGTTTATTTGGAGACGATATCGAATTTCGGTCTTTTGTTTGGGAAGAACACGCTTGCTTGTCGTTTTCTGGCGCAAACTCGAAGTTCAATCGATAATCGATCTCTCGATGAGCAGCTAATGTCAAATCGATTATCGAGAGGGAGTTCCACTTGGGTACAAAGTTCACAAATAACAAGTTGCGATTTTTTCGGCGGAATTGCGAATAATTGATCGTTGCGAATTATTGCAAGATGAAAATAGTTGTGGTGGGTGGTGGTGTTGTGGGTTTGAACACGAGTCTGCAATTACAGAAAGAATTTCGAAATGCAAGTATAACGATTTTGGCCTCCAGCTTTGAAGACACCGTAAGCCATGTCGCCGCTGGAATTTTTGATATCGGTTCCTCGTACTCCGTATTAAACGAAGAAATAACAAGGTTTTTACTCGTTTTTTAAACGCGATTGCAAATGAATCGAAATTTTCAAAACTGAAAAATCCATGATTTTCAGAGCGCTGATTCGAGATTCCTATGAGTTTTACGACGAAATCGCAAGATCGTATGATGCAGCTATCACTGGAGTCAGAAATATCTCCGGTTATAGTTTTGCGAATTCTTCTCAAAGCGCTGTAAAGGTGCGTTCACAATAGAATTGAATCAATGGTCGATAAGAATGTAAAAGCCCGAAATTTGTAACAGAACAAGTGGCTGGAAGGATTAGTCCCGATCTACAGGCCAACCACCCCTGAAGAATTTCAGCTTGTCGGAGGCGATTGGAAGTACGGATCCTTCTACAAAACCCTCATCACAACTCCGATTCTTTTTCTTCCATGGGCCAGACAAAGGCAAGAAAGTTACAAAAATGAAATTATTGAAATAAAAAAAGGATCAATAGCTAATTTGCATCTACCAGATTACAAGAAAACGGAGCCACTTTGAAAATCCAGACCGTCGACTCTCTGAAAAACTTGACCAAGGATTACGACTTGATAGTGAACTGCAGTGGTTTAGGAGCCCAAGAATTATGCGATGATTCGCATCTTGTACCCATCAGGGGACAAATTACGAGGGTAATTTGACTCTGATAATTAAGGAGCAATTGGAATCTGACATTAGTACCATGACATTTGCACTGAGAGAAAAAATAGGTCAGGGCAACTTGAGTCAGCGTACACTGAGAGAAATGGTACCTAGTCAGAGTGACTAAAAAATCAAGTTCGTCATTTTATGTACTGGAAACTACATTTTCTAGTTGCTGCGACCAGATTTCTGGTTACAGTGACTGTACACAAAGTTACAGTACCTAATTTGAAGCTTCTGGTAACAGTAACTAGGTGCCCTAGTAAAAAACGTCTTTGACTAGACGAATGACGTTCGAGCAAGTTGAGAACCTGGTTGGAGGAACTATAAAATTCTAGTCGCTGCAACTAGATACTCAAAGTCTGCTATAACCAGACATAGAAAGTTGGAGCAACCATTATTTCTCGTTACTTCAACTCGGGGAATAATGATTCACAAATCATTATTCACACTTTAATTTAAAGAAATTTGATGCATATAGCATGTTATGGAATACGAAATACTAAATTTGGATATTAGTATGGAATATAATGTAAATTCGTACTTACTACTTTTGTTTGGTTCTTATGACTATGATTGAAGAAGTAAAAACAGATTCGACTAGATTGCCTAGTCGCTGAAACTAGATTTTCATGTTGTTGCAACTATATTCAAATCTATATTTTCAACTACAGAAAAAAGTCGAGGACAATTTCAACTACGCTGACTCAAGTTGCCCTGACCTATTTTTTATCTCAGTGTAGAAATAACGCCACTAGCACCGTCTAAAAGTCAACTGAAAGACGGCACATGCGATTTTAGTGTCCTCTTTGAGACGATTCGCGTTCTCGATGGTTACATGATTTAGATGACTAAAAGACGGCTCGGTTCTACTTGGGTATTTTCCGCAACTTGTGATTCGTTTATAGGTAAAAGCGCCATGGATAAAAACTTTTTTCTTTGGAGAATGGGACACTTATATCATTCCTGGAGCAAATGGAACGGTTAATTTAGGCGGCTGCAGACATTTCGATTCTGCGTTACGGAGCATTTACCCATATGATACGATGGGGATTCGAAGCAGGTGTGAAAGAATGCTTCCTTCCCTATCAAAAGCAGTTACGTTGAAACACGTCTCAGGGCTGCGACCCTACAGAGACGGGGGTGTGAGAGTCGAAATTGAAAAAATTTCCGATGGAATCTCCGCTGCAATGGTTGGTTATTTCACTGTAGCGATGTAATTCGGGAGCCAGAAAAAAAGTTAATTAAATTTTTTCATGTCCAGGTGATACATAATTATGGTCATGGAGGGTGCGGGGTATGCACCTCTCCAGGGACCGGTAAATATGCAACAACCCTTGCGAAGGAAGCTCACAGGTCAACAAAAGCAAAACTCTAAAAAAAGGAAAATGTACAGAACTTTATAAAGTTCTCAATTTTCTAAAGTAATGATTGAAAAAACTTAATACTCTTAACTTACTTTACAAGTATACAATAAAAAACGGTTAAATTCAATACACTGGTAATTGTATTAGATTACCAAATATTTACGAAAAGAAATGTATTATCAATGTCTGCGATGCTTTTAATAAACGCTTCAAGTATCTGCTTATCATCCAAACACAACAGCTAAAAATCGCTTGGAATCTATAATCATTTATGTCCGTACTTGAATAATGCATGAATCGTCTGAGACACTTTGGTATTTTCCACGAGGGAGCAGCTTTAATTTAAAAGTAGTGGTATCTCTACAACGAAAACTTATTGGACTGCGCTATCTGCAAGTTGTTGTACTACCGAAGGTTTGTTCTTCGGAGTCACTTAGTTACCGACCTTTTCCATTGTTAAATCAATCCGTACGAAATTCGACCCGACGACAGATAATGTACTCTGGTGCTGCACGAAACTCGCAAATATGTTAAAAAATAACGGTAAAATGGAATAATAATGTAATATATGTGGTTATCCCCTGTACAAAGATACTATTCCGCGTGAGTGTTTGGATGGTTGCACTTTCCCAGGGATAAAAGATCGCTGCGTATTTGGTCTAGCAGACCATTATTATTCCCTTTTACCGTTATTTTTCAACATATTTGCGAGTTTTGTACCTTACAAAAGTACATTATCTGTTGCCATGTCGAATTTCGTACGAATACTTCAAGTCAAATTGAATTCGGACGACGTTTAGAACATGCCGATTGAACAATGGAAAAGGTCGGTAACAAATCTACTCCAGAATGCTAAAAAAAAAGAAAAACTTGCATTATTATTAATCGAAAACATTAATTTTTGAACCTTGTTCTCAGGATGCTAATTTCGTCAGAAAAGTAAATGAGACACTAGAAGGTTTCTTCGGGGAGATTACAAATGAGATACTAAAAATATTGAACTCGACTATTAAAAATATTTCCTTAGCTGATGATTGGGATGGTGCGATAGCAGAAGTTGCGGCAGGCAAGGCAGACCTGGCCACAGGGGATTTTTGGGTACGACCTCACCACTCAAAAGTAATCGATTACACGTTGCCGTTGATAACGATATCAAAAAACATTTACATCCGACAGCATGAGAAACCCGAAATTCCATGGTCCGCGTATTTCAAGGTGCTTTACTATTTTCGTCGCCGAGTATAGGAAATCCATTTATCATTCCATCATCATTTCAGAGTTTTGAACTTAAAATCTGGATACTAACAATAATATCGATTTTTGTGTCCACCACATTAACAATTATTGCGACAAAAAACTTAGGAGGCAAACGTATGGGAATTGTGGACGGCTTTATCGAAATCTGGGGAATATTTTGTCAGGGGAGTGCTGCAGGTAAATGAATCGGTAATAAAATTCATGATTCGTGATCCATCAAATTAAATTTATCGAACTCCAACAGTGGTTCCGGCGGCGTCTTCGATAAGACTCGTTTATTTATCAGTGTCAATAACAGCATTTATACTGTCTAGTGTTTTTTCGGCGTTTCTTATCAGCTACCTCGCCGTTACTTCAAACAATTTGCCATTTTCCGATATAAAAGGTTTGGCAATGGACGAGTCGTACAGAATTATCTATACTCTTTATTCTGATGCGGTCGAATTCGAAGAGACCTTGGTAAAGTTTTGCGAACTCTGAAAAACAAGAATTTTCTTTGTTATTAACTTTAATTATTGCGATAGAATGCGGGCGATGAAATAACTCGACAATTGAAGAGGATGGTCAAGAACAAGTCGGGTCTACCTAAGAATCATCGAGAGGGATTCGAACAGGTTAAGAAAACATCTCGCCTCTGAAAATTTATAAATGGCTGCGATTTGCGGCGTGCGTTTTGCGGCATATTATAACATTGCACGGTGCCGCGAAATTCAAAACGTGCGGTGACCAACTTGGTCAACGTTGCCGCGAAATTCAGTATGTTATTCGTATTATTCGTATGGTGTCAGGCACGAAAATCAGCACGAAGGGTGAAAATCTGCCAATTGTCTTATAATATAAGACAATTGGTCGACAATATAAGACCACATTATGGTAACCGTCAAGTTGAATCAACAATGCTCATCGCGCAGCCGCCGCGGCTTCGCCCGCCCAGGATAGCCAACAATTCAGAAACCTGCGCAGTGGTATGCTGCGACGC
>JABFQM010002600.1:0-14546 GCA_022816865.1 Zelostemma sp. ZL-2020 | reverse complement strand
AAAAATAGCCAACGCCTTTTTCGTCAGACTTGAAGGATCCAACTCCGGAAACTCTTCCTGCAACTCCTTTTTCTTTTTCCCGAACCAGGCTACGAAATTCATGGTCTTAGCTTGGGCTGGTTTCTGTTTCGCTGGTTCTAAAGCCAAAGGTGTCTTCGACTTTTGTAACTGTTGAACCAAACTGTCCAATCCCGCTAAGCCTGTAAACAAAATAACAATTAAAAATCCTTTCTCAAACTACATTATAATATCAACTACGTAGTGTCGATTGTACCAGTCGCGGAGGGTGAAGAAGCAGATTTCAGGAACGGATTGCTTCTCCTCGAGTTCTGACTGATGACGGGCAAAGGCTTTATCTCGAAGTCAACTTTTTTGGCCATGGATATTAAATCCAGCTCTTCTACGTCGCCATTCTCGCTTTCAACTACATCGAAAGATTCCTCTTCCTCGAACAACAGCTCCTCCTTTTCCTCTTTTCTGCGATGATTTTTATTCTCCGCAATGGACTGTAATTTATTAACCAAAGCCTGCCGGTTTATCCTGGACGCGTACTTTATCGCTAGCTCGATGACTTTCTGCGAAGCAATTTGCTGACACAAATCGACGACGCGGTACTCCGCGTTTTTACGACAAGCGAACTGAAATTTGAAGGAAAAATTATGCTTTACTTGGAACAGGATTTTTCTTCATTCAATTTTAGATTTTCGCGTATTTACCGCGACCAAAGCCAACATGGCTGATTCCTCTTCGGTCGGATCGCTGACAAGCTGCCAGAGTTTCGCTTCTTTCTCCGTCTTTTCAGAGTTTGGCTCACACAATGGCATCGTCATAGATACTTCCGTGATAAAAGGTCTTGGATTCACCGGAGGATAAAAACTGCCCTTACAGAGAACGGCGCGAGCTGTTCTGTCGAACTCGCTGATGCCGATGATGAAGAAATGATCCGATTTGTTGGTGCACTGAAAATACAATCACTGTCATTTGAAAAAAGTTTTAAGATTCATTAACTTTACATTTATGTGAAAATTAAGTATTCAACCTGGGTGCTCATGTCACAAGCAACCACCCACGTCGCAGATGATTTCTTGTAGACTTTTACAATATCCTTTGTGTCCATTATCGTCGGGGAAGCGGAATCTGAAAATCCTAGCCATGCCAATTTTGAAGATGGAGACAGTGGAACGTCGATCGTCTGATTCTGCAGATTTCGACCGATTATTTTTATCCACATCAATTTCATGCATTGATCCTCGGAATTTCCTGAATAGAAAAAACAGGGAACAATGAAAAAATCGCTCGATTCAATTATCATATAACTTGAGAAAAAACCGTGAACCTATTCCTGCGTGATAAACAACAGCGAGGTGATTTCTGTGAGCGTTCATGCAAACAACCGAGCCCGGGATCGCCAAAATTTCTCGTTGAGTGCCTCCCACTGTAAAAAGCCGCAGAAATCCTTTGGTAGTTGCGACAGCTACGAAATTGTCACCAGCTGCAAGGCACAGCGAGTTTTCATCCTCAGAGAGCTCGATGGTCCATTCTTTGTTTCCGGTTCCCCAGCCTGTATTTAAACAAATATTTAAAATCGTCGTTCTTTTATTTGGCACTCGATTTCAGGTATTTTTGGCGTACCTTGTAACGCTAAAACAACGATTTTACTGGGTGCTTCGTCGTCAGAGGGACAACTCAGGGCAAGCGCCTGCGAAGATAATGCTGCTAAATTGTGATGGAAATAATTTACTATCCGAATGGAATGATGAACCGTAGCGTCGCTGAATTCCACTTCGATACTGGATTCTTCGTCGCCTTCGGAAATGTAACACGAGACGATTCCAACGTCGTTCCATGCCTGAAATGTCGCTTTGATTGTACATTTTGTTTTCTTCTTTTGAGAATAATTTGTGAAATTGTAAATGCCATGCATACCATATATCGCGAAAACAAGTGTATTGGCGACGAGCTCGGTTGAAATGGTTTCTGCAAATTGATCTCGGGCAGGGGTGCTTTGGTGCCGTGCTTCTCGGAAGCAACATCGGAAGTGCTTTTTGCATCGAACTCCAAATCGACGGACGCTTTGATTTTGTTCAGCGATATAACGTTGTCGTCATCGTCATCGTCGTCCTCAAAAATTGAAACATCGTTCGATAACTTATCAAATTCATTTTCTGAATGAGAAAGCGAATCTTCCTAAAAAATAATAAAAATGGAATTGAATTAAATAAATCATTCGGAGCCTAGTCTTTATTTGGGCCTTGAAGATACGTACAACTTCCACGCAGCCCAACTGGCCTGTAGCATCGCAAAACATGATTTCTTTTGGTGCCTCGAGATGCCAAACAAAGGATGTGATTTTGGCATTGCTCGGAAGATCTACATATCCAACGATTCGCTTATCCCCCACATCCCACACGACCAGTTCTCCGTAGATGGAACTCGCTGCCAGGAACCTTCCGCATTCCGAAAATTTACAGATGCTAAGATCCTGAAATATTACAAACGCTCATATTTTGCCTACACTGAAAATATGATTAAGTACAATTATAAATGAGAACTAACAATCTTTAAATCCGAAGATTTTAATCTAAAACTTTCTTTCCAAGTGGACCGCATGACAACGACAACTTCTTTTCCCTGAGGATAAGCTAAAAGGGACCCATCCTTGCATTGAAAAGAAGGCGTGCAGTAAGCTTTGGCGGTGAAAAACGAGTTGCATTTTGGAACGACGTTGTCCCACATGTACTCGACCTTTTTCTCTTTGATATTCCAAACCTTGATTGTCCCATCAGCGCTCGAAGATGCCTGTGAATGTTTTGATCTTATAGAATTTACATAGACAAGAATATTTGAAAATTGACGGCATTTTTAATTGTACTCGCCACATATTCGTCTTTTGGGTCCAGAGAGAGACCTAAAATTGCAGCTTCGTGTCCATTCAAATCGATGTGTTCTTTAGTTTCGATATTCGAAACTTGTATTTTCATGTCTCTGAAAATTAAAAATAAGATAAGAATTCGGAAGTTGATTATTTATTAGAAGAGCTATCGATTCTCAAATACGTACCCGGAGCCAGAAACGATGAAGTTGCTCTTTCTAGAGGTAGCCAATGCCGTTACGGGAGCCGAGAATCTTGTCAAGCAGCCTTCTTTTTCCAAGTCGTCGTACTTGAGAATTGCTACATTGTTGTTGTCATTGCCAGCAAAAAGTGTTTCCCCCTAAAACAAACTTTCCATTAAATATTTGTTTTTTACAAAACAAACATTGTTATTGATAAGTTAATTAATTTGTTGATAAGTTAAAATCACATGTCAAGTTTTTTAAACGTAAAAAGAATGAAATTTGACATTTTTCGATCTGATTTTGAAAAAAATTGTTCGTGAAAAAATACCTTCGAAATTACAGAAGTAACTTGCTCGGCTATGCATCCCGACGAGGGATCGTCGTCCATCAAATCTAACCATGTTCTGATGTCTCCGTCGGAGCCGCACGTGACAATGCCGCCCCTGAAAACACGAAAGTCGTGTAAAAAAACCGAAAACGTCGCATTCCACTAAATTCGCATAATTTTATTTAAAAAATTCGATGCGAAACAATAAATCGGCCCTCACTTTTCCCCGGTGAAATAACAAACGTCCGTGTGTCCCTCCGGGTGCGCATAACGCGTGGGTTTTGTTTTTAAGGGCATTATTTCACTATACTTTGACTTTCCAAAAAAACAAAATTCCGAGAAAAGTTGTTGAAAAAAGAAACAATCGTCGATTGTCGATTGTCAACCTCTCTCTGTTTTGGCGCGAAGATAAAACAATGTGAGCTCAGTTTCCGTCTGCTATAGAATGACGTCATTGGTTCCGCCATGTTCGATCGAATTCAAAAGCGGACCAATCGCGAAACATTAAGCATCTAGTTGTTGCACGACAGAGTATGCGAATGTCTGCGCATGTGTGCAAGACTGGGAGCGTGAACAAGCGTGCAGCAGCTGTTCCCGCTTAAATTTTTTTCTCTCTGCCATGAGGTTCTCTCGAATTGTGCTCAGTTTTTGGTACAAAAGTTAATAAATTGCTTTTTAGTTGTTGATAGAATTCCATGGTTCTTCCGGCAGCAGATATTCCAGTTGATAACGTATGTGATTGTATTCACTCGCATGAAAGAACGAATTTTCAAGTTCATTGATTTTTTTCTTCGATTCAATACAATTCATTTTCATTTCGAATCTATTTTTTAGGCGATGAATTAGAAGGATTCAAGCCAAATTTGAAGTGTTTTTCGTCGTGTCTGAAATCATCGGAAACCGACAACAAAAAATATCATTTTTATTTTTTTTTTTTAATGCACATTTCCAAAATTTATTATCGAATTTGTGGATTTTCTTCGGAAGCTTGTTTATTAATTCGATGTAAATCATTTGTAGAATCGTCTTTTTTATGAGAATTTCTAGCAAATAACAAAATTTTTAAATTGTTTTCAATTTTTTCATGTTAACGACGAATATTTTCTATTTTTAGAAAAATGAAACTTCTAAAAAACCGTGGAAAAATAATGGACAAAACAGTATCCACTTTTAAGAGTCTTCACCCTGGTCTAAATGTATCTACAGATGCAGTCCCGACCACGTCGAAAAACTTTGTTCTGCCTCCAACTGAAGAAGAATCCTCTGATAGACAACAAAAATCCATAGAATGCTCGTCGAGTACCGAAAACACGAATGGAACAGCTTCATTTTCACATTCAGAAGAGGTCCAGGCTACATCGAATCACTCAATTCCTCCTCCGGTTGAAAAAGAACCTCCCGAGAAGCAACAAAAATCCACCGAATGTTCATCAAATACAGAAAACATTAATGGAACAGCTTCATCTCCATCTCCAGAAGACAAACAAAAACCAGAAGAAGATGAGCCTCCCAAGTCCACGAGGAAAAGAAGTTACCAGAGAAAGACTAAAAAAGATGTACTTGAGAGCAACGAAGAATATGCTCAAAAACCAAAGAAGAGAAAGAAGAGCAGCGTCCAGGCACAGAATAAATCCGTGATCTTGACAGAGAAATTTCCGAGGTGTAACATCTGCCTGCAGTACATCAAAGGAGAAATACAATTGTACCCAGGGCATCCAAAAGATGCTGTGGAAGAGTGGATCGCGATCACGAACGAAAGTTTGTTGCTCTTCACTGGAGACGAGGAAATGGTTTGCGAAATAGATGCCAGAGCTCACAATAAAATCACTCATTACAGGTTTCACTTCGTTTTTAAATCCTCCCTGAAAAAAAGAAGCCTTTGTTAACTGAATTAATTTCGTTTCAGCATTTATTGTAAAAATGGGCATTTGGCGTCGCTAGACACTGGACTGATTGACAAAAATGTGCCCCTGTATCTATCCGGCTACATGAAAGCGATTCACAACGAGGATTCTTCACCCGAAGGCGGAGTAGCGACCATGGATGTAGGCCCGATAAACTCATGGTACATTTCCGGATTCGACGGTGGCGAAATGCCCTACGTTGGTGTTGAAACAGCTTACGGGGAATACATTTTGTCGGACCGTCCTTCCGAGGCTTATGCACCACTCGTCAACATCTTTAAGGAAAAAATGTGCCTTACTAAATTCGTCATTGAATTTCTCAAGGACGAGGTTGAGCCGACATATGAAGACTTGGTCAACAAGCTCAATGTAAAAAGCTCTAATTGTTTTTGCAAAATATGATGTTGGTATTTTTTGTAACTTCTTGTTTTGTTTTAGATCTACGTGCCACCGCCCGGAACGAAAAAGTTTAACGAAGAAGCTTTGTTGAAACACGCTCAGTTCCTGATAGACCATGTGAATTCTTATGATCTGAGTGCCGATCCTGATGAGCCTTTACTGATTGTGGCTCCTTGCATGCGAGCCCTTTTGAATTTGACTGGTGCCGTGATCTCGAAAAAATCCGTTATGCGAAAGTACCTGAAAAATAACGCCGAGGAAAAGAAAAAAGTTCAATGGACCAAAGCAACCACCACAAAACTTGTAAACAACATGTTCGAAAGTTTCTTCCCTGATCAGATTGAGAAAAACGGCACAAAGATTTCGGTAATTTAAACGTTTACATAATTTTTGAATTATCTTCTGCTTTTTATTATGACAAAATTATTTTACAGGGTCCGAGAAATCACAGGTGTGGAAAGTGTGGAGTGTGTACGCAGCCGAATTGTGGGCAATGTAGCGCCTGCAAAGATATGAAGGAATTCGGTGGTACCGGGCGTCAGAAACAAGCTTGTTCAATGCGAAGGTGCCCAAGCATGGCGATCGAGGTAAAATGAACACAAAAAAACTTTCGGGTAAACGAAATACTAATCTTGAAACTTTTATATCTTTGTGAAAACAGGACGCAGAAGCATCTGAATCAGAGGACGAGGATTTTTTTAATAAGTGCGTCCAAAATACAGAAATCCAGGAGCAGAGAGTCACTAAGTTCCCCGACTTCACAAAGAAAAGTCGCAAAAATGCCACCTGGATTGGAGAGCCGATTATGAAAAGAAAGGGACAAGTTTACTACAAAGCTGCAGTCATCGCCGGTATCGAGATCGTAACAAACGATCACATTTTCGTCGAAACCGTAAACGCGACTACAAATGCAAGTTACTCGCGAATAGCAAGGGTCATGTACTTATACGAAAATCATGGAAAACAAATGATTCACGGAAATTGGCTTCGTTACGGAACCGAGACTGTGCTCGGCGAAACCGCGGACCCCAAAGAATTGTTTCTCGTCGACGAGTGCGACGAGATTCCATTCATGGCCGTATCCTCAAAAGTTTACGTGGAGAGACTCGTCTTTCCCGAAAACTGGAGCGATTTGGGCAAGTTTTTACAAATAGCATGTTCATAATTAGAGTAATTATCTAATATGTATTTCTTCTTTAGGCAATGTAGATGACGAGTTAAAAAAAACCAGTGGAAAAAACAGCTATTTCTGCCAGCTGTATTACACTCCGGAAAACGCTCGTTTCCAAGACCCGGAATGCGAGGATACGGGACAGGTTCATGATTGTCCTGCCTGTGACCGTTTATCGTTCAAGACCCAGAGCGATAACCCAATGGTATCGACGTTTCCCGTCTTACCGGAGTCAATTGAATTGGCAATTGTTTAAATATTTCTCTTGAATTTCAGATTTACGAAAAACTGGAGGAAGCGGATAGTGATAAGGTGTTGTATGGCATGGTAAAGTTTCGCAACTGCGTGTATCGCGTCGGCGATGCGGTCTACCTGGTTCCCAATACCTTGGATTTCAAATACAAACTATCAGACCTGATGAATATAAAACCAAAGCCGGTTCCGAAAGATTATGATAAGGACAAGTATCCAGAGCTATATCGGAAAATTGCAGGTCATGCAAAAGGCTACAACTATGACGCTCCTGAACCATTCGACATTGGTTTCATAACTTGCATTTATGCAAAAAGCAAAGATTCTTTTGTTAACTCTAGCGATATTTACATCACCGTGAACAAGCTGTATAGACCGCACAATACGGCTAATGGGCTCAGCAGAATGCAGGAAAAAGATCTGAACTTGTTGTACTGGAGCGATGAAGGCACGGCGTTTTGCTTAGAAAAGTTGATACATTTTCGTGGTTTTTATTTCATTTTATATAACTTGTTATTTCAGAGTGTGAAGTAAAATTCGCCAATGTTACGGGAAAGTGTCACCTGACTTATTCTGAAAATCTGATCGAGTCCATGGGCAAAATCGAAAAATGGACTGCGGAAGGACCAGATCGGTTCTACTTTACCGATGCGTATGATTCAAAGACGGATAAGTTTGTCGATTTGCCACGAAAAGCATGCGAAATCGGCATTATTTCGAAAAAAGAGGGCAAATCAAAATCCAAGAGCATCAGAGTGTCGCCAAAAGCTTTGAATTATCCGGTTCTAAACACTAAATTGAAAACCTTGGATGTTTTTGCCGGCTGTGGTGGTGAGCTTAGGCAAAATACAAATAAGATTGCAAATTTGAAGTATTATTTCATAGCAATTTTTTTAACTAGGTCTGACCAGTGGTCTAGACGAGTCCGGTGTCACGGAAACTAAATGGGCCATCGAAAACATCGACGCCGCTGCTAATGCCTACCGACTCAATTTTCCAGGTGCGACGGTATTCAACTGCGACTGCAACGAGCTGCTTCAAAAAGTCATGAACGTTAGTTCAAAAACCGATTTTTCTTTTCGAAATCAGTGGAACGAAACTTTACAAAACAAAAACTGAATTTTTTCAGGGAGAAAAAACTGACGATCACGCTCAGCGTTTACCCCAGAAAGGCGACGTGGATATGCTCTGCGGTGGGCCGCCCTGTCAAGGTTTCAGCGGCATGAACCGCTTCAATTCTCGGCAGTATTCTTTATTCAAAAATTCTCTTGTCGTTTCCTTCCTCTCGTACTGCGACTACTACCGGCCAAGATATTTCATCATGGAGAACGTCCGGAATTTCGTATCGTTCAAGAACAGCATGGTTTTGAAGCTGACTCTGAGTTGCCTCATTCGCATGGGATATCAGTGCACGTTCGGGATTTTGCAGGCTGGAAATTACGGGATTCCACAAACCAGGCGAAGGTTTCTTATCGTTCGATAACACTGAATACAAATTTTCCTAGTTCATTTTTACCGAGAATTTTTTTGTTATTCCAGGATCATTATTTTGGCTGCTGCTCCCGGGGAAAATTTGCCAAATTACCCAGAACCAACCCATGCATTCAGCAAACGCGCTTGTAACGTGAATGTCGTTATCGACAACAAAAAGGTGC
The DNA here is from genome assembly GCA_022816865.1 of Zelostemma sp. ZL-2020. Taxonomy (NCBI): domain Eukaryota; kingdom Metazoa; phylum Arthropoda; class Insecta; order Hymenoptera; family Platygastridae; genus Zelostemma; species Zelostemma sp. ZL-2020. The sequence continues at coordinate 5,780 of JABFQM010002600.1, read as the reverse complement.
TCATTCGAATCATTGCATTTTTGTCCCTATGCGGTTTTCCATACTTTGATATAAAATAAAAATTGTTGTTTTTAGTACTTTTCAAATTGTAAATGGGTGGATTCCGCGCCGTACAGGACTATTAGCGTACGGGATTCGATGTCGGATGTACCGAGCATTTCGAATGGTTATAATGAAGAGGAAATACCTTACAAGGATGATGCGAGCTCACACTTTCAGCGAATGGTAAAGACAAAACCTATTCAAGGCTTTTTCATTCTTCGCTTGTGGCTATTGTATTAAACTATTCATTTTTCATTTCAGGCAAGAGTAAATTGCAACGACATGTTACGGGACCACATTTGCAAGGACATGTCAGCTTTGGTCGAAGCTCGTATATCCTATGTTCCCACAACGAGTGGATCCGACTGGCGAGACTTGCCGAACATCGTGGTCCGTTTAAAGGACAACACTTTTACCAAAGAACTGTAGGCTGAAAAGAAGTTAATTGTGAAATTATGGGTACACGAAAAAAGTCGTTTTTCAATAGGTTGTACGAGTACAAGGATAAAAAGGCAGGAAAAGATGCCAAGAATCTCTACCGCGGAGTCTGCACCTGTGCCGAGGGCAGATTGTGTGACCCGCAAGCCAGGCAGGACAACACTTTAATCCCCTGGTGCCTGCCGCACACTGGAAATCGTCACAATAACTGGGCCGGCTTGTATGGTAGATTGGAATGGGATGGATTTTTCAGCACGACCGTTACGAATCCTGAACCCATGGGGAAACAGGTAATTCCAGACTTTACCAGAAACAACACGTTGGGGAACCGCAAAGTTTATATTCTTCTTTTTAAATTCCAGGGTAGAGTCCTGCATCCCCGCGACAATCGAGTCGTCAGCGTTCGCGAATGCGCCAGGTCCCAAGGCTTCAAGGACTCGTTCCGCTTCTATGGAAACATCACGGAAAAGCACCGTCAAATTGGGAACGCTGTACCGCCCTTAATGGCTAAAGCAATTGGATACGAGATCAAGAAATGCGTTAGGTTCAAGGAAATGGTCGATGGAGTGCCTCGTTAAAATAAGTTTTTATTACTAATCGCGACTTTTTTCGTTTTAAGCAAAAAAAAAGAATGGACAATTCAAGTATTGGTTTTTTATGTTAGTCCTAACTAAAAGTGAAATGTGATAGTTGCTATAGTGATTGCGAAAACGTGAAGTTTAAGTCTTGTTCGAGAAGTATTTTACATTAAAGCTTCGATTGTTATACTATTCATAAAATTCTTTCGGTTTTAATTGTTTTCAAGTGTCTAAATCTTTTTATAATGATACGAAAGCTTTATTGAATGTTAATCGATGTAATTCAAAGGCGACTTGTGAATTTATTATACTCACGCTTAAATGTAATCAAACAAAAATACTTTTGTAAGGCACTATTCACATTTTGAAAAAGAACGTATTTTTTTGTAATGAATAATATTAAAGTAACAAAGATTTAATTGTTTAATTTTACTTTTTTGCCCTCTCTGGTATAAATTGTAATTGTGGGTATAAGTATTTCATCAAATCTTTTTATTTCAATATAAAATCAATTTATTATGTGATTTACATCCTTATCGTGGTACGCATTATATTCTCCACGAAAAGTAATAATTGGAAAACCGAGAAAAAGTCACTTCCTCCTATCAGCGGTATGAAAACATTCTTCTATCACGCAATCATTGAATAAATATCTAAAGGATCGTACTCGTCACGGTATCATTACTCTTAAAGATGAAAAGTAATTTCCGAAATTCCTATGTGTGTCTCGAGTCATGCAGCAACTGCAAGTATTGCTCGTAGAAGGTGAAATACAAGGCGGTCATCATCGCTGCTTTTATTTGACTTGGGATGAGACCCTTGAAGAGCCCGCTGAAACCCTCCTTCTTCACGGCAAAGATGACGCAGTCGATCATCCCTTTGCTACGCGGGAACTCGCCGAAGCCTTCTCGAGCGTGCTCGAAACCCTGGAGTTGCATTCGCTTCCTGATCAAGTCGAACGGGTAACAAATGCTTTTGACCAAAAACCCGGTCATGCTACCTGACAAAAAGGAATTTGTTGCTGTTATATGATCGTGGTGAAAGTACCACATGTAATTTGCAGTGAAGAGCTCGTAAAAGAGGAACTGTGCTCCGGTATTTGGAGCTATTTGGATGAGCGACGGCGTCAGACCTCGGAAAAATCCTCTAGGCGATTCCTTTTTCAGTATTTCACTGAAAAAAAAAGGAATTTCAATCCTCTGTTCATCGTTTGAAGAAATAACTCTCAGAGAAAACGCTTACAAGGAAGAATGAAAAAGTCCACTGTACACGATCTTATTGGAGGATTGAGCGATCAGCCTGGTCCTGATGGTGTCGAACGGGAAAGAGACAAAGGTTGCGACGCAGCCAGCCATGGCCCCACTCGCGAAATGTATCGAGTTCTTCCAGTCAGCGAGCTTGGGATACCTTTTCGAGTGCTCGATGAGTATGTGGTAACTGTAAAACTACAATATTTAGGTCGCTTTTGATCTATGATTCGAAAGTTGAATGAATAAAATAATAACTCGGCTGGAAAAATAGAGCGCAAGAGGATCCCCTTAAGACGCGATTTTGAACGAATTTTGTTTTGCATAAAAGATGAATTCCGGAATATCAACCTGGCCCATGCCATAAATTATGGACAATATTTGAGCAGGTACGTGTCCCTTCCAGAAAGCCGTCGGTCCTTCTTCTTTAGCGATCACCTGGAAAGCTTGCAGGATCGAGTGATATTTACTGTCCTTCGTCGCTTGGATCGGCTCCACTTGCAACTAAAACAAACATTCGAAAATTAGACAAATAAAATTTTTACGAAAGCACAGTAAAATCTCGTTTATTTGAATGAGATCGAAGATGCCGCCATCTTCGACTGAAATCAAATGAGTTGTTTACATCGTTAGTCATTTAAAATAGACGAGAGTCCACTGTAAAAAGCTCACCTGAAATCGTATTTTTATCACGTCCAACGGTTGACAAATGATCCTGGTGAAAAAGCCACCCACGCCGCCAGCTATTAAATAATCCATGTCGGAGTCCTTTTTGTTATTGCCCATTTTGACGAATGTTTACATCTGTTGTAACCTCGATTTACGCGAATCCTCGTGTTTTCATGTTGATAAAAACATCACTTTATGAAATATGACTTTTGGCGTTTCACTGGTGATTATCAACTATCGCTATCTTGTAAAATTTATTTATGAATTGAACATTTTAGAAACATGTTTACACTCCGTGAATTCACATATTCAACCCTATCGTCGCGTGGTCGTCGCGTTATACACTGTCCATTGTAACACTGGCGGCACTGACGTAACGTGGCGCGTTGTCTGTTGCCCTTGGCCTAATGGTATTATTATAGTAGTTATTCTTGCAACCTTCTCATCATCTACCATTTCTTTACATTATTAGTTGTTATTTAACTTCGGTATAGATAACGTCAAAGCAGCAGGAGCAAAAATACAAATTATTCGATTTTTTCTCCCTGCTGCTTCGCTTTTAAAGTCGCAATCGCAATAATGAGGTGATGGGTATAATTTTACCGGAACCAGTAAAATTTCTATTTCCTGTAACCCTGCTAATAGTAATTTTTACTAACCCCGGTAAAATTACTATACTCGGAGTAGGTCGGGGGGGGGGGATTTTTTTTGTCCACATTGAGCGTAGCAATTTTAACTAGACGACAGTAAATTTGCTCGCGATCGATAAAATCTTTACACTAAACACAGTAAATTCACTACCAGGCAGTATAATTACAACGTTCAGTTCGTTTGTTACTGCGCTCAGCAGAGAGAAAACCAAAACTATTTATGATCCAGCATTGTCACAAGCATTTTTTACACATGCAGTGTAGCTCCCCCCAGATGAACGGACGGTCTTGACTCTCGAGGTTGGTAAACCTGACTCATCGGCGAAACTTTAATTTCGCAAATGCAGCAGCATTCCAAAGTCGAAAGGTTTTCTAGTTTTTACAAAATAAATTGCTCAGTTCCGTAGTTGCACAACTCTGCAAATTTAGATAAATCTTATGTTTTAAGTAGTTACAAATAACGAACGATGAGAAAGAGAATGGAAAGATTTACAAAGATAGGCATTTTTTTAATTTTTCTCGTTTATACATGCGCACATGTCGTTCATAATGTTGGTCATAGACGTGCTGAAATGCACTGCGAATTCGATTTGTTTACGTAACTTGTATATTATCATTACGAATGTCATTTGCATTGTTAATTATTTACACATTTGAATCTCGATTTTTAAACACAAATAAAAAATTCTTTTCCGAAGACATTTTTGTTGCACAAATAATTATGTAAAAAACTACGATAAAGTAATAAACATTGATATTTTCCAAAAATTGTACCTGGTAAATAAGGTCTTCAAAAGAAAAACGTATTTGGCTTATCTTAATTTTAAAAAGTTTTGATCCGAGCAATAAAAAAGTAATTTCTCGCATTGAATAACTACTTCAAGCTCGGTAAATTGTGCTGTCGATCAAGAAATTAATAGCAGGTATTTCTCGAATTACTAGCGTGAAGGACAAAATCTTTTCGTGATTCTTACCTCTCTCGGGCAATGAAAATACTTTATCGACGAGCTGGAAGAATTATACCAAAAAGGGTTTGGAAATTGAATCGTTCAAATTATCATTGTTTATGCAATTTGTTTATTGATCATCATGAAATACACACTGTCAAGTTTTTCAAGAAATTAAAGTCTCTTCCAGTAAATGCTTCGCGTCATCGGAATCCGTAGAATAATTTGATTAGAATTACAGATTGAATGTAATTTTTCACAAATTTAAAACGCTTATTTTCAGTTGATTCATAAGGCATTGTGATTCTTTACGAAAATTCAACAACGCTCTGGAGCTTTCAAGAAACTTTCATTTGGCGTTTCATAATTTTTTTCAGTGGAATACGTTTTCAGATACAAATTATAATTACAAAGTTTTTTAGATACTTGAGAATTTGTAATATTCATTGCAAGGTTACAAAATACAGGAGCCTGTGGAGTATGGACAATGTTTTATCAAGCTAGAATAACTAAACACATTGCATTCAATTTTGTCAGATTCTTATATTTTTTCAAAACACGGCGTGGGTTACATTCATGGATTGCCATCGATTCTTACCATCGACGATGTACATTTTGGAGTGACGATGATTATGACCTCATTGTACAAATTACAAAAACGTAAAGGTTATCGAGAAAAGAACACAAATGTATAACAATATACGAACTTTTGTACCCAAAATGGTATATTTATCAGATATGAAACTCCAAATGTAGCCGCCCGAAATTAGGACAACGGAAAACGCTTGAAATCCAAGTACATGAGTGTTTTAGAAATAAATCCATGACTTCTGATCCTTAGTTATCAGAATCGTACCCATATATACACCAAGGATGATAAAAATTTCACATCGAAATCTTGGAAGTGTGACTCCCAATCAATAGTTACAATTTTTTCATTCTTCTAGGGCTTGTGTTCGCCGTACATAATAAATTACGAAACATAGGAGAAAACTAAATAAAAATGTCACATTCATGAAGTACAAAAAACATTGTTATGGTTCCTGTCGATCGTAACTTTTTCAAGTTCAACACGAACCTGGAATTTTACCAACTTTCGCCCTACGAAAAAAAATAGATCAGCGTCTTCGTGAATTTGGATGAACAAATCGTTTCATTGTCGGTTAAATAATTATTAATTATAATAGCTTTTTGTCTTATAACGTGGCG
>JABFQM010002599.1:0-14551 GCA_022816865.1 Zelostemma sp. ZL-2020 | reverse complement strand
CAACTTTATATAGTTAGCAAAACACCCATGTTTTAACAACCCATTTTTTTTCGCATATTTAAATCGCAAATAAAAAGCGGCAAATTGTTAGCATTTCAGACTTTCTTAATTATTATTTTTTACATGGGTGTTTCGCTAACTTCATATAAAGTTAGCGAAACACCCAGTTGTTGAAAAAGTTTTTGAGCGACAAAATTTTGTTCGCGCAACTAAATAGCACATAAAAAGCGGCAAATTTTAGGCCTCTTCGACGTTTTCATTTATCATTTTTTACATGGGTGTTTCGCTAACTTCATATAAAGTTAGCGAATCTTTTCGCCAAAAATATTAAATTAAAAAATGCGAGAGGCTCATAATTTGCCACTATTTTATCGTAAACTAATCCACAAGGGATTTCAAGTGTGAATTAAATGAGTATGATATGTAAAGATAATTTCTACTTTCTTAAATGATTCGCAAATTGGAATGGACCGCGTCAAAATAAAAAAAGACTGGGAAATATCAGACGATTCAAGCGAAAAATTATAGAAATATTTTCACCTAAAAAAATCTATTTTTTAGATGTTTTTCTACAATTGCATTGATATGTAGAAATAAGAGTAAGATAAATTGATCATTACCAATTCCAAATAAAAAGTGATACAATCAAGGAAGGTACGAGAAATTGACACGAGTATAATTTTTTAATGGATTTTTTTTTCATACCGTAACATATTATTACTAAATTTTGAATTGGTCGCTCAAAAACTTTTTCAAAAACTGGGTGTTTCGCTAACTTTATATGAAGTTAGCGAAACAACCATGTGAAAAATAATAATTAAGAAAGTCTGAAATGCTTACAATTTGCCGCTTTTTATTTCCGATTTAAATATGCGAAAAAAATTGGGTTGTTAAAATATGGGTGTTTTGCTAACCATATAAAGTTGGCAAAAAACCTAATTAAAAATGAAATGTTTTAACAACCAAATTTTTTTTCGCATATTTGAATAGCAAATAAAAAGCGGCAAATTTTGAGCACTTCAGAAGTTTTCAATTATTATTTTTTACATGGGTGTTTCGCTAACTTCATATAAAATTGGCGAAACACCCAATTTTGGAAAAAGTTTTTGAGCGACAAAATTTTTTTTCGCGCAACTAAATAGCAAATAAAAAGCGGCAAATTTCGAGCCTCTTAGACTTTTTCAGTTATGATTCTATACATGGGTGTTTCGCTAACTTGATATTAAATTAGCAAAAAATCGAATTTTGGAAAAATTTATTGAGCGACAAAATTTTTTTTCGCATATTCGAATAGCAAATAAAAAGCGGCAAATTTTGAGCACTTGAGATTTTTCGAATTATTTTTTTTCACATGGGTGTTTCGCTAACTTCATATAAAGTTGGCGAAACACCCAATTTTGGAAAAAGTTATTGAGCGACAAAATTTTTTTTTGCGTAACTAATTAGCAACTAAAAAGCGGCAAATTATCGCACTTTACAACATGCAATTTTCCAAAGTTGTCTCGCTAACTTTATATACATCAATAAACTTCGATTGCAACTTTCATAAAATCTTAATAAAAGTTACCGAAAAATTATAATTCAACTGTAACTAAATAAATATTCGATTTAAATAGGATACGAATCGGATTAAAATTCTGTTCGAATTCGAATTTCTCATTCTTTGATATGATTGTTTATTTTATTCGAACTACGTATTACGGATAAAGCAATAACGATCCCTTATGAATATGCAAATGCGCGATCCATGCATTATTATAGACACTTTCCAAAAACTTTTTTCCGTGCATCTCATATTTTTTCTTATCTGACGTTTTTTCCACTTCAACCATTTAAGGGATTAAGGGATTAAGATTAATTTGATGACGATGTTTATTATGTTTTGGATTCTCTTTGATGGCAAATAAAAATTGTATTTGCATTATAAAAATCCATAAATACAATGAAAAAAGCGATAGTTTAGCAAAATTCACCAAATTGGTCTTCTCATTAGCGTCGATAACAAGCAATAACGACAACAACAACAATATGTAATCTATAAACTCAATGCTACGCCATGTCACATCATTTCTGTTATATAATTAGCAATGCATGAAACACTCACTGAAATAATTATACACGTGTGCCCAACAGACCACTGATCCGTGCAGACTTCACGAACACACGTTATCAAACAGAGCACGACACGATGACATGAACGTTACAGTGATATAAACTACGGATCGCGTTATCACCGAAAAAACTTGAAAAAAATATTCCAAGACAAACTTTATGATATCTCGTTAACTCTTTTACCTTAATGACGTTTCAAAATGAAGTAATTTTGTTAAAACATTTTTTTAATTGCTGCGAACTTTCTGCTAGTTGTTGACATATTTTAAAGAATCTTTTCCGCGACTTGCAGCGTTTTGTAATTTGTTGGTAGAATGTAGTTGGTAGAATGTAAAATGTAATTTACGCGCTCTCGCTTCCGTTGGAAATGAAATTTTTCATGTTTTTATGTCGATTTCGGATAACAATGGAAGAATGAAAGAACCGTGAAACATTTCATTTGCGGAATACGTATGGATGAGCGAAATTGGATAAATATTCATGGCCCATTTTTCGGCCGTGCCTTAATTTTGGAAAATTGAAACCTACGAGGAATTCGAGTGTCGATGGTCGATTTTACATACGCAAAATTGCGTACCCGGGGGAGAAAGAGATCGCTGCGTCGCATCGCGATGCATGGAATATGAGTACGATTTAGCGTGCAACGAAATTTTATTTGACGAGCCGATCATAGGATTCGATTAGAGCAACTGATACGTCAAATTCCGGCGAAATGCCTCTGGCGTATCCTCGTCAACGACAGACATTTATTTCATCACTTTTTGATACAATGAACATAACTTCATACCTCAGTTTTCAATTTTTCCACATTTGCGAATAAACATTTGCCAGTACAAATGAAATTACAAAAACGGACATTTTCAACAAAGAACGATGAAATAAGAGCTAAACGTGACATTATATTATTCGTTCCGAGGCAAAATGTTCTTGTACATATTTCTCCAACGTTCCGATCAACATCGTTGCACTGACATTCAATATCTTCGAGTCGTAATGCGAGCTACATCAGTCGTCAAAGTTAGAAAATTTTATCATCGCAAAAAGAATGAAAAACGGTTACAATTCAATTTATTTTTCTTTAAATATCTCTGACACAAGATTGGCAACGGAGCATTTCAAACATTACTTTCCGTCATGTCAGAAAACTTGGAATACGAAGTTTTCGAATAAAACTGAGTGTATCGCGTTCTTTTCAACTTTTCGTGCAAAACTCAATGTTTGCGGCGGGAACGTGGAGTTGCATAATTCGAAATGAAACTGTCATTGATTATCGCGCGAAACTTCTATTCCCAAAAGATGCAACACTGACAATGCATTTAACGAATTCCCGATAAATGTCATCCAGTTTTGAAAATATGGTCGAACTCTGATATTTTAATGAAAATATTTAGTTCACACGTGGCCTTTTGCATTGAAGGGTAGTCTCAGGAGAGCACGTTTCGGACACGTTTATTACATCGAATAGACATGCCCAAATCGATGGTACAATAAAACTGAATTTTTTGCGTTTTAACGTAATCTAGAATGAAAATAAAGCTTGGGAAATGATTTTTTGGAGGTTTGCAATCATTACTTACTAATTATTTCAAGATTATGAAAAATTTATTACACTTTAACGATGTATGAGAAGAAACAAGTATCTATCGTGGCTCACCTGAAGGAAAAATATGCATAAATACACAAAGTTAGGTGATCTACAAGGTCCAAGTGTACAAAGGTATAATTATTTGTACACCACTAAATAGTCTTTGCGACGATAATAGATATTTTTAAAAAAGATTTTCCGCCCGCATCAGAGCTCGTTAATCGTACATTGCGAGCCATCAATGAAACTGCAACGATGATTTTTTAATAACGATAAAATAATTCATAAAATTGGTAAAAGATAGAATAATAAAAGAAAATGTTTCCAAGAGTATGTCGCGAAACGAAGTTTTACAGGTAAAGGTTACGTTAAAGAGCATGAGGTTGTGAATGTTTATTATGTTTCTTGTTTTCAAAGTTTATGGGAATTCAATTTTTACTATGTACAAACGTTTCCATCTTTAACAACTTACAATAATGCTACGATTTTTTAGAACAAATTTTACTCGAAGCCCTTCCAGTAATTAAAAGTATGCAATGTCCATTTCAGTGTTCATAATATTGATACGACTGAAAAGACGATAGAAAACAATGTCGTTGTCAATTGAAATTTAAATACAGGTAGAAAATACACTTGTTTCAAACAATAAATTAAGTGACAATTTTACGCAATCAATCCCAAAAAAAGACAATGTCCTTTGGTCTTTTGTAATGAAACATGGATTGCGAATAAATTCCACATATTTCAACCTGTACGCGTCTGCACATAACAGAATTCCCATTATTCGCAAAGTCCATGCCGCGGATTACGTTGTAATAATCATACGTTCGTTAAGCAATTGTGATTGACAAATGCATCGACGCTCGTTCCGCAGTGTGTTCATACCCAGATTAATTAAACAGCTCAAGATGAATGGTCTCGCGTATTTCACATCCAACTGTGACGCGAATGTACTCGCTGAATAAAATGTGTGAAATATATTGTGACCAACGGTCGTGGCAGCGGTTGTTGTACGCGTTAAATAAAACGATCCTGCCTCGTAGCGAAACCACCGCAGTGGCGCCTAACCTGTCTTCGTATTATATAAATGACATGGTATTATTTTTCAAGAGTGCAAACCACCTCAAACGCCGCGACGAATAATTTGCTGGAAACGCGTCGGGACACAGAGTAACGGTTCAAACGTCAGTGTTTGAAACTCAAAGGCACTGAGTTTGGATCCTCCCTCGGCCCTTAAATTTTATCATTCGAAATGTAAAAAGTTTCTTATACGCTCATTGAACGTATCGCGAAAAACGGAAAAAAATGAGTAAACTCGGGCGGGAAAGTTGAGTCTCTTGAGTAGTCTCGTTATTCCAACAGTAAAGAGCGTTTATTCCAGTCAAGTTTCTTCTCCGGTGCGCTTATCGCAGAAACTTTTGCATGTTTAAACCGCCGTTCCGATGAACGTCTCCGAGGAGCGCGGCATCGGCCGCAGTTTCGGAATTTCTTCTTCGTCTTCCGAGCAATTGTTTTCCCTCGACAAAAAGTCGACTGTGACCCGACGTGCGCTTATCCACACGTCGTGTCACGCGCCGGGACGTGCCATTTTTTTCATTTCTCCCTCATTCTTCCGGCGTTTCCCTGCGACGCGAGAGACGTTACTTCGGAATTTAGAATTCTGCTGACAAAAATACCCCGGGGATTTTTCGAAGGAACTGAAATGATTATTTCAGTGACTATCTCGTATCTCAAAGGAAATGTTTTAGAATGCATGAAGAAGTTTGGCGTCGGCCGTGTACAACCTTCGAAACAATTGCATCCCCTTTTTTCCCTCGTAAATTTCGTCCCTATCGACTGCAGTCACGGAAATTTTTGTACATAAAAATTACTGGACGAGAGCAAACCCTCGTGGAAAATGCCCCGGCGGTTGCGGTTTCGAGAAAAAAGTCGAGAGAATCAGTGAAGCAGTCGCGGCGTGTTTGAAGAGGCTCGGTATTGGTAACCCTTACGTGCCATTGCACAGTAAATGTTGAAATACGGTTCTTGACGACACTAATCTCCTCGTCGAGCGACTCTCGTGGCAGTAATCACGCGACGGCGAAGGGCCACGCAAGATGAAGTTGTTAATGAAATAATCGAGTGCCAGGTGACTTGATGATCAACGACGCTCGTTGCACGTCATTAAAACTAATAATTCCGTAATTAGAATATTTCTCGTTAATCAGGGCGTTAATAGTACGTTTACTTCGATACTTCGCAATCGATATGCGTTTATATATCATAAAATTGCAGTATTCGAACGTTATGCACGGTTTATTTTTCAACGGTTTCTCAATAAAGCGGGAATTACGATAGTACTCGTTACAAGGTTGAAAATTCATTATTGGATTGGTCGGGGAAAAATACATTCCGTGTTTTATAAACCAACGCTAATGATGTTTCCCGTAGTCAATGTTACTAAAATGGACGTCGACGAAGCGACTCACTAATTATGCATCCAAAAACCTTTCCTCCACAGGGACATTTTCTCCTCATGCATCGCACGTCGCAGATTTACTTAGCAATTATTTGCAAAAAAACTGCTCCGCAATTAAGAAAATAAACAATTCCCGTCTTCCGACCTCTCGCGTTTTATTTTTCTCGCGAGCCACGAACAAACGTGACAAGTGCCGATATAAATCTAATTTGCTATGGGGAAAATTGTTTCTGAATTGAATTATCTTATTGTTTCAGCTTGGACAGAAATGAACCGTTCACTTTCCAGCTGGGTGTTGGCCAGGTTATCAAAGGCTGGGACCAAGGCTTGGAAGATATGTGTGTAGGTGAAAAGAGGAAATTGGTCATTCCACCGGATCTGGGATACGGAGACCGTGGGGCAGGAAACGTTATTCCAGGAGGTAAAGTCGCGCATTACGACAATTCGTTCGTAAATTGTTCAGGATCAAAGTGGCAGCTTCTTGTGCCGCGCTAAAAAAAATGAAAATAATCAAATAATAAACACGCGACTCGTGATGCCTCGAAACGCGTTTTCCAAAGGGAAAAACAATTGATGCTTTAGGAAAAATCGCGCGAGCTGAATGGCAAATGCCTAATTGCGGACAATAGCGTCGAAATCGTGCTGGATTGATGTGGTACAGGGAGGTAATTTGTAGCTGCATTCACGATAACCGATAGACCGATTAGGGGGCGGCGTTCGAGCGGCCTGTGCTTTTTGAACGTGGGAACATGCGCGTTTGCATAGCTGATAGGTTCAGTAACGAAATCGCGGCCGAAAAATGCAATTGGACCGCATTCCGATAAAGCATTGCCATTAAATTGAACGCGGGTTACGCTCATGCTACGGTATTGGCTAGCCACAACCGGCAGAACCACAGCTTCGCATCGTTGCGTCCGACCAGACTTTCCGTCGATCACTGCTTGGCATAATATGCATGACGGAAGCTTCGAAGCAGTGACGGAGCTCTATCTTAATGTTCCCATTTCGGATTAAACCTGTCGAAAGAAATGCGATCTTTTTCACAAAAACCCTTTCTAAGAGACATTTTTCATGATAATTATTCGAATTTAGGAAAACGAGGGACAACATTCGTCGCACGTTTCGATGCATTGATTCTTTCTTTGTCACTGCGTTTAAAAAATGTATGCGAAGCGTAAGAATTTAAAGTGTAATCAAGACTTTTGTAAGTCGAACCTTCGTCTCATCAGTTAAAATTAAAGTTTTTAAAAACATAAAAATCAAACGGTGACCTTTTCTTCAGTAAAAAAAGTGTACAAAATCATATCACAGGTTTGTAAAAAAACATGAAAAATTCATTATTCTGCTGCTGAAAACAAGCATGTCCGTAACTTTCAAAAGTGAATTTCATTGAAATTTTCATGTAAAGTTTGAAAACTTGCCGTTTTCAATAAGATCAATATTTTTAGTATCTGTTGACTTTTTCATCATTTTTTTATTTTCGACCCAGTGATATAATAATAAAACGATAAATGTATAGGATTAAATGTGAAAAATATTAGTTTTATCTGTTAGTTTATTGAAGTGGTGCAAAAAAAAATCGATCAATTTTTCGCCAATTTTTCAATTATAATTCTTGACAATATAAAACTTGTCGATTGTTAGTAAAAGATCGCTTCATAGTAAATAAATGATTGCAATTAAAGAGAAAAATATGAAAGTTCCAAAACATGATTCAAGTGTAAGGAACCTCGTAAATGCCATCTCAATGTATGAGTGCACTCTTTGATAATCATTCGAACAACAATTTTTTTTGTATATTATATTCATCAAGATACGATACAAATACATCGATATAACGTAATAAATTACATAATTAAAATACTCCTGTCCTAGAGATTATCGTGGAATTATTCATCTTTCGAATATTTAAGGAACTCTCTTATTGATAAATAATCAGAAAAAAGAGTTTAGTTAAAACTTTGTAAATTTCAGCCATTTTTCCGAAATTTTCCCTTAAAAAAGTAAAAATTCCCGTTTAATATTAATTTCTCAATTTTTTCGAACTGCGTAAAAGGGAACATAGGGGGGGGGGGGGTGAGTTCATCCAAGAAATAAACGCTATGCAAATTACCAATATCGCATTGCATATTGCAGCATAAATCGGCCCACATATGTATCGTAACTTCACTGTAAGTTACACGTTCGTGCTATGGTCGCCGTATTAATTTCACTCGTTTAAATTTCGAATAATTAAGAGCCACATTTCATTAGCGTTCGTTTAATTGCGACGGAACCGTCCGTAATAAATGCCTCTGCGATACGAGCCGCAGTTCGTTAGTTCTTGACCAAATTACAGGCACTGTTAAATTTTGAATTTCTCTTCAGGGACACTGGGCTAGAACAAATAGCGCAAATCACGAAAACAGATCGCAGAGCGAGCTCCGTTAAGTCAGCGAGGTCACCTCCAAATATCGTAATTAAAATGTTGATTTTCTTTACGCGATTCAATAGTCCAGATCGTCAAAGAAATGTATTCAAACGGAATGAGAACTAGACGACATCGTGGATTCTTTCGCGATTTCTTTCCTTCGAGTATGTTTCCGAGCGGCTTTCAATATCAAGAACCAGGCGATCACCTGCGTTCCAACAATGATTGTGAAATAATAGGAAAGCTTCTGCGAAACCTGGTCGATTTTACAGGTGACGGGGTTTTCGCTGTCTTCGCTGACAACGGATGTATTGGATTTTTATCGGATTCCGACCAATCAGCACGACTGACGTATATCAAAGGCTGTTCGAGAGGCCTAGAAAACAATATTTCGGGAGATGAATTTTTTGATTGACGGCTTATAATGTTATTTACAGTCCGGTAGAAGTCATTTCATTCTCCGAATAAACAATTCCACTTTTCATAATTGATGGCCCTAGCAATATTGAAATATAAATACGTTTATAAATCCATTCCCGTACTCGAGCAGCAGATATTGATCAAATATTATTTTGAATATCTGTTTTCGATGGGACAGTTCGGGGGGGAGGGGGGGGGGGGGAGAGTTACCAGATTGTACAGATTGCACAGATTGTCAGGCCAGGCGTTTCGCTATTTAAAGAAGCAAAAAGTGTCGTTTCAAGGGAATATTAACTTTGGTTGTAGGTGCCACCCTAAACTTCGAGGTCGAGCTAATCAACATCAGCGACTCCCCGCCTACCGCGAATGTCTTCAAGGAAATCGATGGCGACAAAGACAATCAATTGTCCCGTGAGGAGGTGAGAGCAATGGCAAGGCGATTTTTCATTTTTCCTCTGGTTTAACTTTGGTGTCGGCGCTAGACAAAACCAAAATCCGTTAATTTTCTGCTTGCCAAAAGAGATTTTCCTGATTTTCCTCATTTCCAATGTACTCCGCGATACTTTCGTCTTTGCTTGTATACATTGGAACACAAATGTTTTGCAGGTGAGCGAATATTTGAAAAAGCAAATGTTGGAAGCGGAGGAGAACGGTGCCGGTGACACGGCGGAAGTAAAGAAGATGCTGAAAGACAATGACAAGCTCGTGGAGGAAATATTCCAGCACGAGGACAAAGACAAGAACGGCTTCATCTCGCACGAAGAATTCAGTGGGCCGAAACACGACGAGCTCTGAAGCTCCCGTTGACAGACGAAGGCCGCTCACTTCTAAATTCCCAGCGATCGGATTCCGCTGACATCCCAGGGTCCGGATAAAGGCTACATGGATCTTTCGATTGAAAAATCACTCTCACTTCAACAACAGCAAAATATCCCGACTTTTTTCTGGGCACATTTCCCGGATGACGGCGACGGTACTGCCACGTGCGGTCATTTTTACCTGACAGCCCTAGTAAAATTTTTATTTCGTTCGAAGAAAAAAAAACGAGGAAAATTAGAAGAGAGTTACGAATGTTTGCGTGCGTTTTTGTCGAGGGGAAAAGAAATTTTATCTGTAAAATAATTATAGCCTGATTTTTAATCGACGTTGATTTTAACAAAAAGGAAAAACGATTGACGAAATTGCGGGCGAAATATTGTTGCCAATTATTTTGTACATAATGCCGTATTTTCATAAACCGAGCGACGGGGTGACGTAGGCGACGGAATTTATCTGAAAAATCTCCGCCAGGGAGAGCAAGGCTTGCCCCGACTTCTACGGCATTCTCAAAGAGCCGAACGAGATGTGAGTTGTCGTTTACACCAACGCTTTACCTTCCCCCCCCCTCTCCCTTCCCCCTTCCCCCACCTCGTTTAAAAAGACGGTGCGAACGACAGTGCTATAAAAATTATTCATCGATTTGAAATCCCTATCGAAAGTTTTTACGAATATAATAATATAATATACGCATGAAATGAGCATAAAGGGGCAGAAACCCCCGCGACTGACGTTCGTTCGACAAACATTTCCCGCTCATTTGCCGCGAACATCGCGCGCAGGCGAAGCAAAGTGTAAATCCGATTTTTAGCAAATACTATTTTATCTATCGATCAAGTGTTTTTTCGCGTGAACGTACGGGAAATGGAAAAGCGCGAGGCGCGGAGGCTCTTGCTGTGCAGAAATCGATAAAAGTATTTTTTTAACGCTGCGTTCGTGGCGAGAGCGAAAGAAAGAATGTTTTTTACACGACTATATTATGTAACGCGTATATATATCTACTATGGATGTTTTTTATGTGTCACCACGTCAAGTTTCTCATCGCCGTGGCTTCCTCTTCACCCTTTTGCATTTCCATCAGCCAGCTCTTCGTTCCATTCGTCAGAATAAAAAGCGTTGACAAAGAGAACGCGACTTTTCGACGGTTAATATCAATCTCGTTGCTACCATTATTAATGTAATTACCGACTACGTTTTCCATTACTACATTATATTGTATGTTGTTAAAGTTGGACGAAGGTTAATAATAAATCGTGCGCCTTGAGCACATTTTGTTGAAAAAAACTACAAATATACATCTTGTTATTCTTATCGCCAAATTTCCCGAGAGAATTCGAAGCGCGGAACATATTTTGCTAGGTTTGATCAAGAGATGGAAAAAAGCATTACGCATCGTGATTTGGGGTGATGGAAAAATATGAAAAAACGTGGAATAATATTTTATTTTCATTTCTTTATTCGACAGATCACTTTTCACATGGGGATGTACAATATTTTGCTATCTTGCACTGCGACATGTAAAATTATAACATCACTTTTCGATCGAAAACTCTCCTCCTCGCGTACGTACCTCGGATTTCGCTTTTTTTCTTCAGCAAACACGAGTAATTAATTAAATTCATCTATCTACTATTTAAAAGCTCGCTACCGATTTCAAGGTGCACCTAACACTTCGGTTGTTTTTTTAGAAAAAAAAAAATCTCTTTTCACTTAACGCTAATTGAACGTGCCCTAAACGTGATCGAGCGGGACTTTACGTACGTGACAAAGCGCGATGAAACCGATTGCGTAATTTCGCGGCTTCCGTAAATCCTTGACAAACAACGCAAAGCAATTTTCATTCAACTTCATATGCACTCGGGCAGTTGACTCCATAAAAATGTGTAATTTGAGAAATCGATTTTTCTCAACGAGGTGAACTTCAATAACCGATATTCGAAAGAAGCGGAGAATCGCCAAGAGAAGAAAAAATCGTATCGCTAGGAACGATCGGGAAATTAATTTTTCTTATCGCTTTAATGAAACCATCCTTTTACCCCGCGCGTGCTGAAAATGCCTTCGCAACGTGTCGAGATGAGTATCACGCTCTACATTTACATATATTCTCCTCATCAACGACGATGGATCAGATTATCTTTTTGGGACTGAGTGAATTAATGAGAAAAAGCAGGAGAAATACTGCGGAAATGCGATTCGCAACAAGCTCCTCAATTTTCGGAAAAAAAGGTAAGAATATAACTTGTTCAAAAGATAAAAAGTTCTCAGGGAAAACAAATTTCTATCGTAATAATAAAAATCAATAAAATGCAATCAGTTGCAAAATTATTTCTCGATAAAATAGGTAAAAATACTGCCACAGTCGCACGGGTTTCAGGTTGTAGGTTTAAAAGGCGCGACGTGAAATTACATTCCAAAGTCGCAAGCATTGAATCCGAGTCCCGCCAGATCACGGGCGAAAATTTCGACACTTTTGTTCGACTTCGGAGACGTCGCGATCGACGTTTTTTCGTTGCGAGACTGACGCGACTCCTTTTACCTTCGTCAGTCTCGCGCCTCTTCCCTGCTACTTTTCACGAATTTCGCAGCTCGCGAACGATGAATCTTCGGGCGGTTTTTTATCACAGTCAGTAGCCCTTGATGTAGGCTGCAATGTGCTTCTTCTCTTCCTCGGAGAGTCCGTTTTTCAGGGTTCTACGTACTGTAACACAAAAACTCTCTGTCAATGAAACGAGTCCTTTGAACCCCGAATAATGAAGTCCGCAATGCAGACATGCTTCGCTACGAAAAATTAGCTCGAGCCCTAGTTTTTCGTAAATCAAGACTTTCGGAACGAAACAGAATTGCGATACAAAAAGCCCAACTTCTTACTTTTCTCCCCGCAATTCGGAAAGCATTTTGCTTTGCGAAAATTCCCTTTTGCATACATTATGAAACGTTTCGTTTGGGAACGACATTTTTTTACTTCCGAAACGTATCGCTGCTCAACCTCGCGACACGAAATAATATAAATTTAATTTCCGCGATTATAAAACTTCCAGCTTCAACTATTCCCGGAGATGGAGACTGGAAAAACTCTCGCGATGAAAAACTAATTTTACTTGGGTATTTGTAAATATATATTCATGAAAGGAAACGACTTTGAATTAGCGTAACGACGCGAAAGCCAGAAAACACTTTGATAGTTTGGAGCCATTTAATTCCCGAATGCATTTTCACGTGAGAACTGTCCGCGTCGAGTCAGCCTCGATAACTTAACTACTTCGTAATTGTTTTACGAGTGCCTCGGTTGAAAGTGAACTCGACGTCTCACTGCATTGCCCCGCGGTATTGCTCGGTATCGCGTCGAGCAACTTGACGACAAAAAGACTCTTGTAAAGTTTTCGAATAGCCCCAATGGTTTCGACAACTGTTGCCGCCTGAAATTATGGCCCCTCGTAAAATTGAATATTAATTAACCGACGGGGAATGAAACTTTTCGCAATATCCAATTAAACTCTGTAAAACGAGGATGAAATTAACGCTTCCGCGAAACTCCCGATAATATTAAGGTCATTTTCGAAAATCTAATCCCGTAATGTTTTTGTAATTTCCCGAGTTGACGAGAATGGAAAAAGACCCGTTGTGAAAAGCTCAGTACGCGCTTATTTAAATGTTAATTTCATAGCGGGATTGAATTCCTCAGGATCGCGGTAGGGTGGTTGTACCTAAATGTGTTTGCCCTGCGAGAAATCTGTAAAATATTCAGCGACACGCACCTCGTTCTCATTATTTTCGTCCTTTTATAAATTCAAAGAGTTTTTCTTTGCTAATAACCGTTCCATTATTTATGATTGTGCAAATTTCATGAAAACATTCGGAAAACATCGAAGAACAAAGGACAATACGTGAGTTACGAAACTGCTTCCAAAAATTAATTAAACTATTTTCCGACAATCCCAAACTCTCTGACAATCAATTTGTGTATCGAAAAATCTCATCCTATTAATTCAAACTATGCCCGAAGAACGTAAAATTTTAATTTCCGATTCCCCTAGTTCTCCTAATCACACGACAATAATGGAATTCTTAATGTACTTTTGGCTACTAAAGGCAACAAGATCTTAGCTTAAAAGCACGCAAACGATTAATTAGCAGCAACGACCAAAAGATGCCGAGAACTTTGGAAGGGAGAGGACAATTAAACACATTAGAAATTTACATGGAACGCGTTTTAATCATTTCTTTACGTGACGTTTGCGTTTGTCGCGGATTCTAATAAAGGGAACGTAATTTAGAAGATAAGTCGAAACGCCAGACTAGTAAATTGTTACAAAACACGGCGATACTCGAGACGGGGCGAAGCCAAATTAAACCAGACGCGAAGAAATGTGCTACGTGCGCAATCTGCAATGTGCTCGTACGTGTAAGAGCCATGATAAGCAATCGTCGCGATGATAAAAATTCGCGATGAAAATGATCCACGATTATTCGACAGAGAGCTGCGTTTTTAAGAAATTACAGATCCTTGTAATTCTTAATTCCGCATTTCAATCCAAATAATACGGTGGGAGGTCAAGAAATGGCTTCTCTCGAGTTTTTCGTAATTTCTGAAAAATTGATCCGAATTTAGCGTCTCGAATAATGTGGATTCAATACGAAACTCAGATTTACTGGCCAAAACCGAATTGTCAATAATGTTATTTATCAAATAACTGGATGAATCAATAAGTCACGGCCGACATGATAAATTATTCAGGAATATTCAGTATCG